>JACXGK010000966.1:67770-83240 GCA_016801125.1 Novumbra hubbsi
CCCCCCCCCCCCCCCCCCCCCCCCCCCTCGTGTGAACGCTCCTGGCCCCTGACCATCAAAGCTACACACAAACTCACGCCACACACAGAAAAGTATTTCTGGCGGAGGACTCGAGGTCAGTGTCAAGGGGATGACTAAAGATGTGTGACTCCTGGAGCATGTCATCCTGGCTGGGTGGGGTGTCTGCTGGAACGATGCCTCATGGAGTACGGAACCAGCGGTTGGGCCGGGGCCTCCCAAACACCCTCCTTCAGTTAGAGGAGAGCAGGAGCGGCACATTCCGTCGCCCCCCCACTCTGCACTGCGGAGGGCAGGGAGGCCGTTCGTGTTTGGGAACATTCTGCCCAAGAGCCGAGTCCACAGTGTGAGAAACGGGGAACCTTGACCACAGGGCAGTCACTGACCGCGGCCGTTGGAACCATTGACAAACAGGACCCTTGCATGTCGAACACCACACAACCATATACATTTTGCTTGGTTTTCAAATGACTTCCCCTAGATGAAACAGTCTGAATTTGATCTGACACACCTTGTCTTAAAACGCCATGGTTGTTTTTCATTACTGGAAGAGAGCCACTGGAGCCAGTTATGATGATGATATCATCTGGAAGTCGCCCAATGATAAATAATATATCTGAGGGCGTTAACAGGGCATCACGCTCTGCAGGATAGGTTCTCTTTGTGGACAGTTGGTGTAGGGCACCGCCAGGGCCAACCTTGGGCCTATGGCACAGCGATTGTGCAATTAGGGTGTTGGGTATAATGTGACGCGTGAAGTCTTGTCTCCTGAAGGCTCCCTTTTCAAAAGGAGGGGGCTATCCGTGTAAAGGAATGCTACTGTGTTATGCTCTGCTGTTACCAAGCAGAGATGGAGGTGAGAGGGGATTTTTTTTTTTTTTTGTGGACAACCGGGTCGGTTTGGGGGCCTTTTAATTGTTTGTATCACTCACAACACACTGTCCGTTTATGTACTGTTTGCTCAGCCCTCATTCCTCTTTTTGGATGGTGGTGTTTCCTGTTGTCTTTTTCCCTGGATCCATAACACCACCCAGTCACAGTCTGTGGGATTTTGTTTGTTTGGTGTTTTGTTTTTCTGTTTTGGTTGTTGTTTGTGGTTTTGCTGTGGTTCTGCTTTCCTGCTGTATTATCTGTCTTAGAAGATCCTCTTCTGCATAGATGTCCGGGCTGATGTGATCAGGTGCATGTTTGTCTATTCATACCTGTGCATTGAGGGTGTTAGCATGTGGTCTGACCAGTTGTGTCACATATCTCGCCGGTGCAGTAATGCTCATCCAGATACCGGGCAAGCAGTCAAAGAGAAATGATGTCTTCACTTACCTGGACGTGATAACAAGCCATTGTTTTTAGATGTCTTTGGGATCTAGTGAACCTCCACCTAAATACTAAACTTAAAATCACCTTGAGCCTGATAAGAGGCCCTTGTTTTACAGTGGAGGCTGGCCAAGACTGATGTGTGTGTGTGTTGTGAGTTCACTTCTGGTGACGAGTCCCCTTATGACTCTTCCCGAGTGAAACTCCTCCACCCCATCCAGCAAGGTTTCCAGATGCTTCCACAACGGTGTCATAGCACAGGGGTGAACACAAGACGTAGGTCTGTAACGTTTTTGCCCGACCTCCAGGGATTTGGTAACAGCGACGTAACACAGCAGGTATGCCCTGTTTGGTGTACCGTAACCATTCATTTAGGAAGATGGAAGGTGCACACAAACACCAACTTTGACCATGAAAAGGAGTCCTATGAACCCTAAATGTGTATTATGTTATCAAAACACATTTCATTCTGGTCCTTCATCATGCCTGGCATCTGTAGACTGGCCAGACATTCTTCTGTAGCCTTTCAACAGCATTTTGGAGACACTTATGTCCTTTTGTGTACCGAAGTGTGAGAGAAGGACATGAGGAGTTCCTGGCAGCTGGATGAAGACACCTCACTGACACACAGGACATCTATCCTGGCTGGTTGTCAGTGGGCTTCCCCCCTCTCTCTTTTCCGTTCCTTCCATTAGCAGGGCTGATGTTTTGTTTGTGTCTTAGGAGACTCTGGTCGGTCTGTTGTCACACCCAGTACCACAGTCCTGTTGGTTAGGCCGTGGAGTGTTCTGCCTTTAGTGATGTGAGGGTTTGCAGGGTAACGGGACTGTTTTCACCATAGGTGTTACAGATGGCCGTGTTTGGCTTGAGAGGACGTGTTGCTTTCCGTTCTTTCGTTCTCTAAAAATTGATTTTTCGAATTTACTTTACTTTATTTGTTGCATTTTTTTGTATTTGTTAGGAATGGACTGTCGCTGGCAACACTGACGCTGTTCCTCTTCCTCACAGATCATGATCGAGTTCTGCCCAGGAGGAGCCGTGGATGCCACTATGTTAGGTATGGTGAACCGAGTCCCTGGGGCAGGGCGGTGCTTTACAATGTCTGGTAGATTCCTTACAACACAGTGGCCGTTAGTTCCCTGCCTCGTCCGTTTGATGTTTCAGGTTCCACACCTGTGGCCCGACTGCCTGGGCCGTGTTGCCCTTGAGGATATTGCTTTATTATTAAAGAATTAATAAACGGGCCCAAGTGACGTCACATTGCAATGGGTCGGCTACTGTCGCAAAGCACTAGGGTCAGACAGAGAGGAGACGGGCACTGTGGGAAATAGCAAGCACTGTTTTCCTTCCATTATCCAGCTTCTCCTACTGCAGTCTCTGGCCCCAAATACAGCTAACCAAACAGAGTAGGGAAGGCCCAGTTGTGCCATGTAAATGTTTTCTCAAAGCCAATTTACACTCTCCAGGCTATCATGGAGCAGTGGTCTACTAATACTGAGGAAAATGGAGGTCAGATGCCACATTAAACCACCTTGCCTTTGTAGGGGAGATCTGTTCCCATTCAAGATGTTGTATTATTTACCTCCAGTTTAAGTGAAAGCTTTGTTCGTGATGTGAGTTAAAGTCGTGTCAGTTCCCCTGACTTGAGTCTTTCTCTGCATCAGAACTGGACCGGGGTCTGATTGAGCCCCAGATCAAGGTGATCTGCAGACAGATGTTGGAGGCGCTGGTCTACCTGCACAGCATGAAGATTATCCACCGAGACCTAAAGGCTGGAAACATCCTCCTCACCCTGGAGGGAGATATCAAGCTGGGTGAATATTCTCCCTCCACTTTTAAACTTGTATGATGTACTCTTCCGCTAAAGCAGCCCTATTTATTCCCAAATAAGAAACACTGTTGTTCATGAGTCTTTTAGATATCAACAGTATTAAGTATATAACGTTAAACCTTTCCTTGTAACACTAGAAGAGCCAAGCATAGTTTTTTGTGTTTTAGCCCCTTTCAGCTGTCTCTCCTCCCAAATGTTGAAGCTGCCCTTTTCATCCACTCTCTTGGGACAAACCCTAAAGCACACCTGATGTCCCACATAACATCAGATAATTTTCATGTGTGCTGGGGGAGTTGATGTGTGTAAAAGCAAATAAAGTATACTGACATAATTGCTGATATGTGAATGAGGAACAGGGTAGCTACAATGCTGTTCCAAATGTCGCCCCGGTCTTTGCTGCAGGAAGAAACTGTCAGGTGGGCAGATGACCTTGAAACAGAACCAATAAATCCACGTTGTTTTGTGGGAAGTGTTGCAAGCAAGTGAAAGTGACAAAAAGATTTATTTTGTGGTAACGGCTAAATGATATTTAACTTATGCCATTGCCTGAAGATGCATGCTGTACTGTAGACGCACATAATTCCCAGTGAGACGGCAACGGATTTCTTTCTGTGCTCTTTTACTTTTTGGCATATTCAAATTGTATGTATTTATTGCAATGTTTGTTTTAATTTAGTGCACATTAAGATTTTTTGCTCTTTTCAAATTTTGTAGTCAAGCCCTGTATGCTAAAAGATGACATTTCAAGCAGTCAAATGCATGCTGCCTCTTTCCCTGTGGAAAGGTTATGGAAGCTATTTACATTCTCAGGCAGTGACAGACAGGACCGCATGACCCGCCCACAGAGGCCAACTGAGTGAGACACCATCAAGTGTTTTGCCGGTTTTGAGACGTAGGTAGATGTTGCGTCAGCTGAACACGCGCTACACAGATGTTCAATTTGACACGCCCACTGCATCCGATCAGATGGTTAGGGCTAGCCTGCGTTTAGCGCTGGTTTAGAAGTGGGGAATTGTTTACATTAATTTAATGTATTTACCCATCTGTCGTTACAATCAGATACGATGTGCGGCCACATGTGGACGCTAGCTGAAGGGGGATAGATAGTTGTTTTGTTCTATGCAGTTACTCAATAATATTGTCAGTTGTTAAGTTTATAGCTCGAGTAAATCAGTTGGTCAACAATTGACAGTGACTGTAATACTTCTATACAAACAATGTTATGTATAATTATAGTATTATGCTGTCACAAGGACTCAGTATGGGTCACTAGTTAGCCAGTATTTTTTCCATAATATATTCATAGAATGTAGTAAATACAACTTGTTTGAAAGGTATTGACTGTGCAAAGTGCGTATTGACTGTGCGTATTGACTGTGCACAATGACAGGCATTTCGTATTACCCACGCTCACATTAAAATCATAGATTTAAACATTATATGCAGAGAACATATTTTGTCTGTTTTGAGACAGTATATCAAAACATACACAGAGAATAATTATTCCTTACGGACATTGCTGTGGTCCATCCCATTCTCGAACTATTTTGATTCATTCTCCAGTCCAGTCATTGGACATGTACACCAATCAGCCATAACATTTTGACCACCGACGGGTGTAGTAAATAACACTGATAATCTTGTCATCATGGCAGTGGGGTGGGATATATTAGGCAGCAAGTGAACATTTTGTCCTCAAAGTTTATGGAAAAATGGGCAAGAGTAAGAATCTGAGCGAACTGGACCACTGAGCAATGGAAGAAGGTGGCCTGGTCTGATGAATCAGGTTTTCTCTAACATCACCTGGATGGCCGGGTGGGTGTACAGTGATTACCTGGAGAACACATGGCACCAGAATGCACTATGGGAAGAAGGCAAGACCAGTTTGAAGTTTGAAGAACACTACAATGAGTTCCAGGCCTCAAATCCCCAGATCCCAATCCATTCGAGCATCTGTGGGAGGTGCTGGTCAAACAAGTCCGATCCATGGAGGCCCCACCTCGCAACTTACAGGACTTAAAGGATCTGCTGCTATTGTCTTGGTGCCAGATACCACAGCACACCTTCAGAGGTATAGTGGTGTCCTTTTAGGTCCCATTGTCCGCTGGAGAGTCAGCGCAGAACCAATCACAGGAATCAGTCTACCTCCCCGAGGCACCTCAGAACAGTCTTATCTGAGATGTGTGGGATAGCAGTGTTCTAAAATATTATTTACGTGATCAAAAGGTTCTGCAGAGTTTCAGGATTCCTGTACTTCCTGCGAATCTGGATCCAAATGGTTTATCAGATTTTTGTGAAAGCACCATGTAGAAACAGGGAAGAGCTCTCATCATTACTTGATAGGGCTAGCCATTAACCCTTGTGAACATCTAAGGCCCAGTTGGGACTAGAAGATAGATCCCTCCATGTTCCAAGGCCTTAATGCATTTGTTTCACAGGCACAAATGTTGAGAGCAGTGATTTAAGAGTGAGATCTTTTAAGTAAGACTACTATAAAAAAAAGCGCTTTAACAAGAGCCCTCAACCGGAAGTTGCCCATATAAGGCCGATGCAGCATTTCTTCTGGCATGTCAAATCAAGCTAGCTTGTAGTGCATTTTTGCTTGATGGCATTTAATCTATAGATTCAGATGGTTGGGACCTGTTACTCCGCTTAAGAGTGTTTATGAACACGGTGTGTCTGCTTAGTCACACAGATGAGAAAAGTTGTCTTTTTTTTGCCATGTACTCGTCCTTTATTTTTTTACATTACTTTCACCCATTATTAAAAATACTATGGACTCTAAAGAATTCATAAATAAATCAGACAGCTCTGCTTTTCAGTTTTTAAGAAGCTTACAGGTCAAGAAGAGTCCAGAGTACTCTGGCGGGATGATTTGGTCCCATCACATGCTGTCCCCGGTCCGATCCTTGGGACACATGTGCAGCTAAACCAGAAACACCATCTCTTTGTTGTTTCTGGAGAAAATGAAGGTTTTTGGGGGGATTTAATGCTGGTGCACTAAATGAAATCTGTCTGCTCTGTCTCCTCTTGATGATGTCTCTGTTGTTTTACAGTCTTCTTCACCCAGAAGAAAGGCACACTTCCTTAACAAGACAATTCTGAAAAACCTTTTAACTCTCCTGTTTTCTGTGTGTCTCCATGGATTCAGCGGATTTTGGCGTTTCAGCGAAAAATACCAGAACCCTACAAAGAAGGGACTCTTTTATAGGAACACCTTACTGGTGAGTACTGTTCGCGGAACAGAACCATAAAACCCACAAGTCCGGGTAGAACCTTTTTTGGACAGTACCATCATGTCCACAGTAAACCCAGAGACTGATTCTAGTGGGCGCTGGTCAAAATGGAGTGGTCAAAATTGAGTTTTTAGGGCAATGAGGTGGAATTTGGCATGCGACCAGTGTTTTAAAGCATTTTTTGTTGTATCACATTATTTTTTGCATTACACAACAGTAAACCTTTTCCATTTTAGCACACTAATTGTTATGGACCATAGTCCCTTGAAAGGTTGAAGAGTAATGCAGAGCAACATTTGACAAGTAACACGCATGTAGACAAAGCATAGCAGAATGCAGCCAGAAACATTCCCCTTTATGACTGGATGTTAAGGATCTCCTTCCTGTGCCCATAGCACCTGGGTGAACCAGTTCTCCGGTCGGCATAATAACATTCCTCACAGTATTGCTCACTCATTTATGGTTAGATCATAGTCTTGCAAAGCTCTTGTAAATGTGGATATTCTTTTGTGTGGTTCTGTCCCTTGTGCTCTATCCTGGCCGCAGTAATCATGATTGGGTTTCAGTTAACTATTGATCTGGGATTGTTCCTCAGTCAAACGGCCCAGATATTACACACCTTTTAATAGGTTCATGAATGAGTAACTGCTAAGATGTCAAGCCAAACAGTGTCCTCTTTCTATGATCTAATATGATATTGTAATCTAATATGATCTAATATGTTTGATTGTAAGCGAATACTTGATAGGCCTCTATCTTCTGAGCTCAGACTGAACCAAAGTATGCCTACTATTCACATAGTCTGTAAACATAGCAATACCCAAAGTGTGTTGACTGATAATTCTTGTGTGTGTTTTGGTATGTGAATTGTTGCTTTCATTGACTTAATGTGAAAGTTACAAGTAGTGGTGATTATGGGACATTTTCTCCAACATATTCGGGTCTTCGACATCTACCCTTCACCTTGCGTTGTTGTTTTCTAGGATGGCACCAGAAGTGGTTATGTGTGAGACCATGAAGGACGCTCCGTATGACTACAAGGCCGACATCTGGTCCCTGGGTATCACCCTGATCGAGCTGGCCCAGATTGAACCCCCCCACCACGAACTTAACCCTATGAGGGTCCTGCTGAAGATAGCCAAGTCTGAGCCCCCGACCCTGGAGCTGCCCAGCAAGTGGTGAGTCCCATATGGACAGGATGAGGGGTCCTTGGGAGAGAGGCCTGTGAGTGTTTCATAGGGCTGTCTCTAATTGTTTAGATAAGACGTCTCGAGCCGTAGGCCCCAAGCTGGTGTTAGTAGCACATTGCTTTTACGAAGCTGAGTCCTTTCTAATCACGTTTGTCTCCGCCCCATCGTTTGACAGATGTAAGAGCCGGGTCTTGTTCCATCTAGAAGCAAACGGCTATGCTCCAGTTAAAGAGCACCGCTAATAAAAGCCTTATTTGTCTATGGAAATATAGCTGTGGTTTAAACGGTGGATGCCCAAGCTACTGAGCGCACTGTGACACACTGAAGTTTGCTCCATTCCAGGCTGATTAATATTTCCTGCATTCTGTGTTTTTAAGGTCACCAGAGTTCAATGATTTCCTGAAAATGGCGTTGGATAAGAATCCAGAGAGTCGCCCAAATGCTGCCCAGCTCCTGGAGGTAAGATCTCCTCAGCCACTGTTAGTCTACCTCTGCCTTTGTGCTGATTAACGGGCCCTCCTCTTATCTCCTCCTCTTGGTTCCAATCTTATCCAGCCCAACTGTCAGCCTTTACAGACATGAAAACAAACGGTGAGATGAATGGATAGGCGCATGAGCGTCACCACCCAGAGGGCATTGTGGGGAGGGGAGAATGAGGAAGAGAGGAGGCGTCTGTTAAAATGTTGGAGCTGCGGCTTCCTGTCTGGGTCCCACAGCAGACGCGAACGCTAGCAATTTGCATTCCTGTTTCCTGTGTAGGGCGCTCCGGGACTTACCCGTGTTCCCTCCACCCAAGGCTAATTAGGGACGTCAGAGAACCTTGGACCTGAGCCTCCTGGGAATTCAGAGCTCTGCTCTTTGGGTTTTGATCGGTCGTCCCACTGGTGTTTTGAATCCCAGTTCGGTGGTATTGATGGGAGTGACGGCTCGCAAAGAGCCCTCACCTGCCCCGCCGTGACTCATGGCCTCACATTATGACCGGGCCCCAGGGAGGTGGCAGGAGGCCACGGGGATATTTTGTTGTGGATCACTTATTGATAGAGAGCGGACATCCCATTGTTAAAGGACCGTTTAATTCTAGCCGTTATGTGAAGCCTTGGACAGTGGCCATGCGCTTCAGTAACACAGCACGCGCTGGCCCGTCTAACCGGAAGTCGGTTCCGCCATGTCCGCGGGCCTATTCGATCCAGGCGTGTAGACGTTGCATAACAAACCCTGTGACCTTAGTGTCATATCTCCGCCTGGCCATGCCTGTGGATCTGGCGCTAACCATCTGGCTCTAACCACGGATCCCTGATCATATTACCCGAGCCCAAACCCTAACCCACCAGTCTGGTTCCGTGTCTCCACCTCCGAGTCGCGTTCTGAAGCCGGACACCCACGCGGGCCGTGTGGTTCCACCCCCCCCCCCCCCTCTCAAACACACTGATCCCACAAACATCTGAAGGGTGTTAGGAGGGATCAAGCATGACGGGGAACTATAGCTGGTGGGTTTGTTTTGCTGGAGCTCGTGACAGTTGACTTAGCGTAGCGGAGGTGGTCCGGGCTCAGATGTCACCGTCAACGTACTGAAGTTCTGGAGAGGACTGGTAACCACATGCGGACTGGATTCTAGACAGGAGGAACCGGATTCGAGATCAGAACGTTTCCGTGCGCTGGATCGAATGAAGAGAATTACCATTACTGTGCTATGACACATTGCACGAACAGGACATGATGTTCAGCATAGCAGAAACCTGGCCAGTAGTTTCTCTTACCCTTACCATACTTTGTGTGACGTGTCGTTTCATCTTGTCTATTTAGCTTCGGTTCTGCAAGTCTTGACAAAGTATTTCAGTTGAAACCTCAGACAAGTACTGTACTTAGCCTGGCTGTTTCTCTCCTGTCTCCTGTGTGATAACTGGCACTCTGCTTTCCCCGGCCTCATTGTTGACTTGATTCTTTTGGTGTCATTGGAGAAGTTAAAAGCTTTGGCTAATGGCTAAGGCTAGCCACGGACACAGGCGGTCCAGAGGGTCCTCCCTGGCCTTCCTCCTCTGCCAGCTGGGCCAGTTTAATTACCCATGATGCAAATCACCTGAATAATAGATGATGTGCTCTTACCTTTGCTGCACTTGTGTTTTGTGGTTGGCTGTCATCATCCCTCTGACGGCTTCTATTCTTAAACTCCTTTTCAATTGTTACTCCTAGGAAATGGCAGAGTGGGTCATTCTATTCTGTGAAAGTCCCTTCCTGTTGTTTGCTTTCCATGCCTCCGCTCAGTCGGTTACTGTTGTGTGGTTGTAACACACCCCCCCGTTTCCCCCAGCACCCCTTTGTCAGCTCGGTGAAGACCAACAGGCCCCTGCGAGAGCTGGTTGCTGAGGCGAAGGCTGAGGTCATGGAGGAAGTAGAAGATGATCGGGAGGAAGTGGAGGAGGACGACCCAGCAGAGCTCAACATCACGGCGGTAGGAGCCTTTATCTGCTCCCCCTCTGGCCCCAGAACCCTCTCCTGTTCTCCCACTAACTGCTCCCCCTCTGGCCCCAGAACCCTCTCCGTCTCCCCCTCTGGCCCCAGAACCCTCTCCTGTTCTCCCACTAACTGCTCCCCCTCTGACCCCAGAACCCTCTCCTGTTCTCCCACTAACTGCTCCCCCTCTGCCCCCAGAACCACTTTCCCCCCTACATCCACATTCCCGGCAACTATATCCTTCTCTGTCCTTGATGTTTCATCAGATCCCTGCTTTAATAGGACACAGTTAACAGTTACTTTTATTAAGTGTGGTTCTTCTATGTCTAGTTTCTGAGCACAGAGTAATAATATAACATCCACTGTTGCCACTTTCTATTTACAGTGACTTTGCTTTTGATAATTCACCTACGCCCTGTGAATCTGCGGCTTCCTCTGCGTCAGTGTGTGTGGTCTGTCGGTGTGACTGGGGAGGGTATTGACTGAGCAGGGCAGGTGGTCATGGCTAGACTCTGTAAACTGTTGGGGCGTGTATGTGTTTGTAGACGTGGGGCGGAGCAGCAACGCTTGTGTCTTTTAACTCTCCAATAACCTGAACCAAAATGCATGCTTGCTAAACGATCCCTGTTGCAGATACACTGTTAGCAAGGATTAAGGGAACGCCCAATCATCACTGTCAAGGTCAATACAACCTCAGGGATATCAATCTGTCCAGTTAGGAAGCATAGGTGATTGTGGATCAATTGCACTTGTTTTAGTGCAATTTTAAGTGACAACAGGTTCACTGGAGAGGCCGCAGTAAGACTACCCCCAAAAAGGCAATGGTTTTGCAGGTGGTGGCCACAGACAATTGCTGTCTCCTAACCCTTCCTGACTGATTCTTCTGTAGTTTTGCGTTCAGGTTGCACGGGTAGTCCAGGTCCTCCAGGATGGCACATCCATACATGCCATCGCAAGAAGGTTTGCTGTGTCTTTTAATACAGTCTTAAGAGCATGAAGGAAATACTTGAACACGAGCCATAACACAAGGAGAGCTAGACACAGTCTTAGTAGGGCATCAACCCAGCAGCAAGACCACCATCTGCTCCTATGTGGAGGAGCAATCATCCAGCAGTTTTGCAGTTGGACAGTGTTGGTCTAGAGAGGCATATCCTCGGAGGGGCGTATAGACGTCCCCGTGCTAGCCAACGGTACCCTGACTGCTGTGGCGTATAGACCTCCCCGTGCTAGCCAACGGTCCCCTGACTGCTGTGGCGTATAGACCTCCCCGTGCTAGCCAACAGTACCCTGACTGCTGTGGCGTATAGACCTCCCCGTGCTAGCCAACGGTACCCTGACTGCTGTGGCGTATAGACCTCCCCGTGCTAGCCAACGGTACCCTGACTGCTGTCAGGAATCGGGATGAAATCCTCAGACCCATCGTCAGACCCTGGGTTCCTCCTGGTCCTGGACAATGCCCGGCCTCATGTGACCGGAGTGGGTTGGCCGTAAAAGTAATCGATGCCATTGATTGGCCCTCACGTTCCCCAGACCCGGATCCAATTGAGAACCTCTGGGTTTCTATGTTTTATTCCGGGACTCAAATTAACTTGTTTCTGGGAAACCCCTAAAACATATTTTTAGGATGGTTAGAAAATGAAAATCATTTTAGTTGTTTCTGTCTAGGAGTAATTCTGGTTCAGAGGGAATTGGCTTACCGTTTGTACAGGGAGAAAGTCAGGGACAAATCAGATGTCAACGCTAACTTCGTAACGCTAACGCTAATAATAGACTCCTGAAACTAGATTGCCGTTTTCCTGTACATTGTCACAAGTATTGCCCTTCTTGTTGACTACAGTATTTCATGTGTAACTCAATCCTTTTATATATCCCACTCATCTCTACACATGCTTTACACATAGGCCATAAAAAGTAAATTTACTGTTTAGGAAATCTTCAAATTATATTTTTTATTGCGATATGAAACATTTTAAGACTGATGTTGTTTATTAATAACAATATGTTTTCCTATTGATTTAATAATTCTTTTAAAGAATCATTGTGTTGTTTTTTGGACCTGAGGTAATTTGAGGTCCCCCATTTTTTAAGAAACTCCTGATTTGTGATTTAGTCCTGATTAGTGATTTAGTCCTGATTAGTGCTTTAGTCCTGATTAGTGCTTTAGTCCTGATTAGCGCATTAGTCCTGATTAGTGCATGGTCAGCTGTCTGTCCTGTCTTCTAAAGAACAGCGCATTTTGTTTTTGCATTCTGCTGACTGACCCCAGTGGCTGACAAACACACACATACACACACATACACATACACACACACACTTGTACACACACGCCAAACTTGTGTTTTCTGCTCAGGAAAACGTCCTGAGAGTGCAGCTTTCAGGAAACCTTGGTCATCCTACAAACACCCCCAAACACATACAGGAACTGACAGCATCAACAGAGTGGACAAGCGCTGTAGCGGCGTGTGTATAGGCCTCATGTGTGGGTCATAAACAGCGGTATCAGGGTCTGATCAGCCTGCCACTTCTCCCTGGTATTAATAGCTGTAGATCATATCTGCTGTTGTTTTCAGTGGAGCCATTAAAAAGGCCAGCCCCGGTCGTAAAGATGATGGCATTGTTTGCTCTTCGCTCTGAGTCCATTCTCTACGCTCGTCCCACAGTACATCAACTGCATCTGCACATTTTATTTTACGAGTGTGTGTGTTATTTAAGCAATACCGCACAGTGGGTTGTGATGGATGGCCAAAACAATGCATCTGCATTAGCCATCTATCACAAAAAGGCCATATACCACACCCCCTCATTCTACACAGTCATTTATACGGTCACATAAACCTCACCCCCTCATTCTACAAAGTCACATATACGGTCACATATACCACACCCCCTCATTCTACACAGTCATATATACGGTCACATATACCACACCCCCTCATTCTACACAGTCATTTATACGGTCACATATACCACACCCCCTTATTCTACACAGTCATATATACGGTCACATATACCACACCCCCTCATTCTACACAGTCATTTATACGGTCACATATACCACACCCCCTCATTCTACACAGTCATTTATACGGTCACATATACCACACCCCCTCATTCTACACAGTCATATATACGGTCACATATACCACACCCCCTCATTCTACACAGTCATATATACGGTCACATATACTACAGCTTTTATCTATTAAACATTCATGGTCCGAACCACTCGATTTATAACACTGATTCCATACTTCTTTCAGGATCTCAGATGAGTGGAAGTGGAGTAGAAGCTTAAACAGCTGCCTTCCTCCAGGCAGTACCACTGTACCACTGTCCCTGAAGCCAAGAGGACTTCAGCTTTTAAGACTGTTAGGCACTAAGTCCATTTAATTTGGATCGTATTAGAGGGATTACTTTCGTCATTGGCACCGAAAGTGGATCTGGGGACAAGGAGCGGGATCAAAGGCTTGGTCACTTCCACGCATAACCATGTCGCTCTCCTCTCCACAGCCTCCTGGCAAAGAGCCGTCTCAAACCAGTCAGACCAGCCTGGAAGGAGACCCACCCTCCGTAATACCCGTGTCCCACCAGGCCCCACCCCCCGTGAGGCAGCCCCGTGCGGTGGATGACCAGGTAGCAGAGCGACTGCTCCCCGACGAGGGCATCAGCATCTCGGACTCGGACAAGCCGGAGAGTGGGCCCTCCGCCAAGACCGCCTCCAGCTCGGACTCGGGAATCGAGGACGGGAAGAGCACGCCCACCTCGGAAGAGGGCAAGCTCGTGGACACGCCTGAGAGAGAGAACCCGCCCTCGCTTGCCCCTCCCTTGGCTGTTGAGGAACCAGAGGTGTCCAGGAGCCAGATGGAGGTGGAAGAGGAGGCCGAGGAGGGCAGCGCAGAGCCAACGAGCAGCCACGCCCCAGACCCCACATCTAGGCTGACCGGGAGCATTAGGAGCCAGGCTCCGGAGAGGACCTCCGTGGGGTCTAATGTAGACAACGTGATGTCCTTCCACAGCCCTAACGGGAGGATCTCCAAGACCTACTCTGATGTAGGCAGCGTGTCAGAGAGCATGGACTTCAGCCTCAACCTGTCAGGAGACATGTCAGTCAACGGGGAGAGCGGATCTATCTGCCCCAGGGTGGTGAGTCCACCATGTCCGAATTCCATTCAGGATTAACTCAGCATTTACACCAGATTGATTCTGGGCACTAATGTTATGGTATAATAATTTGTGATAGTATTCCACTTATTATGTATGATTATATCTACCTTTAAGACCAGTTCTTTAGACTTGGAGAACTGTCTGTGTCTGGATGGGCCTTCTGGAATGTTCCTGGGTGTCAATTTACAGAGGAATAAAATGGTTAACTCTGGGCATGGGAAGCTCTGGGCATGGGAAGCTCTGGGCTTGGGAAGCTCTGGGCTTGGGAAGCTCTGGGCATGGGTAGCTCTGGGCATGGTTAACTCTGGGCATGGTTAACTCTGGGCATGGGTAACTCTGGGCATGGGAAGCTCTGGGCATGGGAAGCTCTGGGCATGGGAAGCTCTGGGCATGGGTAACTCTGAGCATGGGTAACTCTGGGCATGGGAAGCTCTGGGCATGGGTAGCTCTGGGCATGGGTAGCTCTGGGCATGGGTAGCTCTGGGCATGGGAAGCTCTGGGCATGGGTAGCTCTGGGCATGGGTAGCTCTGGGCATGGTTAAGTCTCATGGCCACTGGTGACAGGGCAGGTTTGAGCTTCAGCAACAACCCTTATTGAAATATACCTGTCCTTCTACATATTTGTCAAACTGGTTGAACCAAGCTTGTTAAGAGAAGAGCCATTCTCAGTAATGACAGAGCAGCAATGTGACTGGGCCAGTGGGGCTGTTCTGACACCGTCATACATCTTTACTGAGATATTACCGTGGTGCTGGAAGGAGAGTAGACCTCCGGTTATATCCTGAGCATGACACCATGGCTCGGCCCCTGGTGTGTGTTGCCTTGTGTCTGTGGTTTGCCCTGTGTCTGTTGTCTGCCCTGAAGGTGTGTGCTGAAAACAAAGAATAAAATGTTTTAAAGTGGCAATCAGCAGTTCTAACAATATCAAGGTGTTATGTTATAAGGTGCTATTAGCCAGTGGAAACAATAACACGCTATGTCCCCGAACCTGTTTCGGTAAAAAACGTGAGCGTGTTTGTTTACATTTAGAGAGCATTGTCTATAGAGTGAAGTAACACAGGTTTATAGCTGATTTAAGAGTGAAGTAACACAGGCTTATGGCTGATTTAAGAGTGAAGTAACACAGGCTTATGGCTGATTTAAGAGTGAAGTAACACAGGCTTATGGCTGATTTAAGAGTGAAGTAACACAGGCTTATGGCTGATTTAAGAGTGAAGTAACACAGGCTTATGGCTGATTTAAGAGTGAAGTAACACAGGCTTATGG
>JACXGK010000967.1:0-16334 GCA_016801125.1 Novumbra hubbsi
CTGTAAGGGATGAGATGCTATTTGGGCCTCAGACGTGTCTGCAGTTGTCCCTGTGAATTCCTGATCTTAAAATAAAAAAAGGCAATTTCACGTTCCCACAGTCATTATTGAAAAACACGTTATACCAGGAACTTAAAATACCAGATGTGACATTTTATCCACATTTCCCTTTCCTTCCCATATACGAGATACAATTATTGATTTGGTTTCAATCTGTTTAGTGGTCATCAACCCTTTAGGATTAGTGTTAAAACTAAGATACATAATATTAGGGGTTGGTTGCAGTGCTTGTAATAGTATGAATGTGTTATGAATGTGATATTATGGATATGACAGAAATGGCCTCACAGACATAACTGATCAAGGACAAAAGAAAATGTGTGTCTATTTGTAATGTATAAGTAATCCCACTTTATATTAACGGAACAAGAAACCTTGAGGTTTGTGTGTGGCAGATATGTACAGGCATTTGGGAGAACAGAAAGTGTTTCAATCTTACATTCTACATTAAAAAAACATTAATGAACACATTTCGAAATGTTTCTTTTACTTGAAAAAAAGTTACCATTACAGACATTCTCCGAAATTAAAGTGACAAATTCCTAAGCAAGGGAACAGGCCAGTTACATTTCTTAATGTTTCAGACATAATCTTGTGCGCTACACATCTGTCAATAAAGCATGTTAATAATTGGCTACTTTGCCCCTTCAATAGCAAGCCCCCCTACCCTAAATACTAAGTAAATAATTAACTAAACTTATTTTCTTCTCCTTAGACCACTTTACTATAAAATAAATACATTTTCAATTATCCTAATTTGGATGTGACTATACATATGGTATCTTTCCATAGTTGAGAATATGTTTTTGTAAGATGGAAATTTGCTTTAAGAACCCCTCCAAATGAAAATAGTTACTTAATTAACAGGGTTTTTTGAAACATCCAGCATTGTAAATACCTCATGCATAGATGCTACACACTAAGTTATGTGCAGATCAGTCATTCCGCCCAAATAAGTAGGTGACGAGAACATTGTAACCAACATAAGACTTTTCACACTGAACCCTACGTCACATGGGATTATTGGAGCTTTTGAAAAGGTTCCTGCATAACGCTGGTTATGGCGCAAGGCAGTGTATTAGATGTGTACATTTCTGCCAGGATGTACTTTCTACACATTATCAAACCCACAGAAATGCCAACTTTAACTTTCTATGGTGGGAACGTAATAACAACTAATGCCAACAAATACAATGTGTACCTTTTATTTGACATAAACAATGCACTGTCAACAAAAAGGAACAATATAGACCAGTACTGTTATGGGTTGAAAGCATGTCAGAGCATTATTTTGCTGGTTGGATCAGTGGAACGGTACCTAATAGTTTGTGCTTCTAATCAGATTGAAATGGTTGAAAAATAATGTTGGTTTTAATCCATGCATGAGATACAAGTACAATTTAAATGTGCTCAAACCTAACTATCCAACTGAAAGGGACCCTGTTTTGCTGTGTCTCACTGGCTTGTTGGGTAGGAAACAGAGGAAGCCTGCTCAATGATGGGGAGACTGTGGTGTTTGTGCTCTCCTCTGGTCGTAATGCAGCTGGAAGCCAGGGAGAGCCTGGATGGCTCACAATTGGCACCCTATTCCCTTTCTACTGCAATACTCCTGACAAAACCTTATAGGGTTTTGGCCAAAAGAAGTGCCCTCTAAAGGGAATAGGGTGCCATTTGTCAGACAGGCCAAGGAGAGGGGAAATGGGACTGAGAGAGGGGCATTCATTAAATACAATGGAAGGAAGGGAGAAAGGCTGAGGGAAAGGAAGGTCTCAGAACAAGCAGGGCCCATTGATCTAAATGTGCCAGAGGGAAGATATTGTTTCGTATTAATATAAAAGGTGGATTACCACAGGGGAAAAACCAGATTAATCTCATCCATTAGTCATAAGCATCATTATTAATCTAATTATTGATGATATGTTATATGATCTCAACAGGGGTTATCCTCAGTAAGACGTAATATGCGTTCATATTATTAAGTTAGGCCAAGTAATTGCCTTCCACCTACTGAATTTTAGCATCATTTTCTTTGTTTAAATCAACAGTCCAAAATGTTGTTTTGCCATACATGCTTCAAAAACTAGATACAATACACCTTTGATAATTGGGCAGGTTTAGAGTGAAAATAATGTAATCATCAGAAAAACACAAGTTTTGTGCAGCGTAACCTATTAACGGGAAAACAAAACGTAACACGTATAGTTCAACAAGACCAATATTAAGAGTGCACGTCTCGTGCCCTGGCCAAAACATTTCTATTGGTCGTTTCCCATGCAACGCAATCTTCTCAATCAAAAGTAAACATTATTTAAAACATAGGTTTGATTTTTTTTGGGCATATTGAAATCAATCCCTTAATGTGCTTTGATTTTACTGTAACCGTTGGCTACATTATAACTAGAATAGTGTTTTATTTTTATAGAAAGGCTCTGATTTGGAACTTTTATATTTTTTAAAGAAATACCCAAGGATGGGTCAGTCAAATTGACTTGCTAATATTACCATAATAAAGAGAAACATGCTAGCCGGGAAACAAATGCTATGTTTGAAAGATAACTGTAGATAAGCTAGTTATTGGTAGGTAAACAAAGACCAACACGTGCAGTACAGTTGCATGCCTGACGTGAACTGGTATTGCAGCACTGACATTTCAAGAGTTAATTTCACACCTCAAGGACCTTGTGCAAACCCTGTACTTAGGCTGCCAACAAAACCCTAAATTCACCGCTGCCCAGGCCTAAAATATTGGTCTGAACCCTAATAACATGCAGCCGACTGCAGTAGGCTGCCTTCTCCAACACACGCCACCCCCACCTATCGCCTATTCTGGGAAAGAAACAGGAACAATAGAGGGCAGCACAGTGGATGCTGCTGTCGCACCAGGTCCCATGGATGAGTCAACCTGGTGCGCCAGCCTCTCTACCCCAGTGTGAAACATCAGACTGCAGAGTAGCTTAGCCACAGGCTTACTAGACGCACTGAGTTGGCAGAATTCTTCATTTCAGCCAGAACAGACGCAGAGCGGAGCTGTTCGGACGCATTGTTAGACTGGCACATTCAGCAATGCTGCTAAGCTAAGGGCAGACGTGACAGGGTCAAACGCCAAAAAGTCAGGCTTAGGGGGGAACCACAAAGCCAGCTCAGACGTACCGATCCGTAGGATGCGTAATGAGATACAGACAAACAAGTGGAAGACTCCCCAGCCAGCGGGCAAAGTGATGTCATCATTTAAATGGACAAAAGTGAGAGGCCAAACCCAAGCTCCCCCCAGGGCAACTGGAAAATGTAGACAGTCTCACATGCAGTGTGTCATCGCGGTTGCTCAGAGTAGGACAATCCTAGCAATGACCAATAGGTAATGACTAAGCTCGTCCCTAAAATAGGTTCCTAGGGCTGGCCACAAAAAAGCAGTAGAAAGAATGGCATCTCCATGTCGTCATCACAAACCATTTTTAAATAAACAGTGTACAATATTTAACACAGCTAAGTAAGGGATAGTGTTCTTACATTGTTTTAATAGCTTAGGTGGGTTTATCACATTTTCAGTGATATACCGGTGGGATACAATTAAGCACAATGACAATGACAAAGCACAAACTCTAAAATGACTCAGGTAAGGAACTGTGAATTGTGTGAGTTTACATTCTGTGACACATTCTGTGTTATTTTCCTGTCAGACACCTGCCCACAACCCTAATCTAGTCATAAGATGTACACAACAGGCCATCTAAGTGACTTGTGTCCATGTCGTCTATTCCCTTTTTACCAGAAATCAATCGTACACTTACTAAAACGCTGACTTTGCTGACAGCTACTTCATTCAAGTAAGGTACACTTACAATTAAAGGGTTCTCTGGTTGTTCTGCCTAACTATCTTCAGACGAATGCACCAACTCATAAAACACACTGGGTCAGAACATTGCCTGACTGACTAGAATGTAAACGTGAGATTCCACTATTTTCTTTTTAGATCTAAACAAAGGGTACAGAAAATAACAGTTGGGGGTTTATTTGCAATTTAAGGAAGAATCTGCAAGCCTCTTGTTCCTTCTTACAGTTCTGGGGCATTGGGGGAGCCCTCCCCCCTCCGCCAGCCAGGGAAGCACTGGCTTACGGAAGCCAACCCAGGGAGTGCTGCTTGTCTCTGGGGGTGTAAGACGAAGTGGCTGGATGGTTGGAACAGCCAAATAGCCTTTTATTTCATGTAAATGTATCCAAATGACAGCCTGCCAAGTCGTACACTATATGGAACCGACTACGAGACAGTCCTCGTATGCTCCCTGAAGGAAACGGGTGGGCGGATTCATTATACAGGCCGGGCTGCTAGTGTGTAAATTGGCCACCATAAATAATGCATGGATTCATCATCTACTACGAGCTGTTTACATCCTAGAAAACAGCGGTCATTTTGGGTTACCGTTACATTCAACAGCATTTACATGAATGCCTGTCGTTCTACGGCCCACTGAGGTCAGAGCACTGTCTTATTTTGTATGGCTCTCTGCAGAACTCAAGGCAAAGTGAACGCCTGTCTCTGTGGTATATATCAAGTGGATATTCTTCCCGTGTGTAACGTAGCTGCCCTACAACAAGCTTGTTAGTCTTTTCTGGAAAAACAGGTTGGTGGCAAAATTACCTAAAAATAAAACAATATCCCCACTTCAATGCCATCGGTACAGGTAAGAGGGTAGCAGCACCTAACGGGAGATGTACCCAGGGGTACAAGGGTGTGGAAGACAGACACCTGAAAATCAACATGTCTATATGACAAAAGCTCTGGGACAAAATCTCCTGCATCCTCAACCTGTCAAGTCACATTATCCAATCCCACATTGGCACATATAACCCATGTGTTTGTGTTGTGTGTGTGGGTGCAGGTATGTGCATGCGAGCGCAAGTTTCTGAACAAAGACCAAGGCTGCACCTGAAAAAGTTAATAACTGACAAATCCTTCCTACCACAGTACTTGTTTCTCAAAACCTCAAGTAAATTTGAGGAAAGGACCCGAGGTCCCGCCCTCAAACCGCCATCCTCCAATAAGTTTCCATGGGGT
This sequence comes from Novumbra hubbsi, assembly GCA_016801125.1. Taxonomy (NCBI): domain Eukaryota; kingdom Metazoa; phylum Chordata; class Actinopteri; order Esociformes; family Umbridae; genus Novumbra; species Novumbra hubbsi. The sequence continues at coordinate 5,114 of JACXGK010000967.1, forward strand.
ACTCACAAAGACGAGGACTAGACAGTAATGTTTTCAGACAGCCTGAGTCAATCGTGTGAATGTGCAGGGGACTGTTTCTCTCTTAGAAAGAGGCCTGTGGAGGGGTCTCTGAGAATTACAACAAAGGAGAGTAGAAAGAAAAGAGGACATGTCTATTTCTGTCTCAGACGCCAGCCAACGCTTTGTACCCTTCTTACATCACGCCGTTTTCCTCCGTATCCAGGCCTGTATTAAGAGGCCGATTAGTCCAGAAACTGTTTCCTATATTCCTCAACTCTGACACGCACGTATCTTGGATGGAAACCGGGATGTTCAAAGAACAATGGCAAGAATCAACCTGAATGTGTGCTTGGCTTAGCCTACTGAATGTGTGCTTGGCTTAGCCTTCTGAATGTGTGCTTGGCTTAGCCTACTGAATGTGTGCTTGGCTTAGCCTACTGAATGTGTGCTTGGCTTAGCCTACTGAATGTGTGCTTGGCTTAGCCTTCTGAATGTGTGCTTGGCTTAGCCTACTGAATGTGTGCTTGGCTTAGCCTACTGAATGTGTGCTTGGCTTAGCCTACTGAATGTGTGCTTGGCTTAGCCTTCTGAATGTGTGCTTGGCTTAGCCTACTGAATGTGTGAAAAACCGAAATAACCAACCGATTGAGCGCTAGATTCAAACTCACACCAAAAATCTAAGTAATCAATTGAAATCACAGGCTAGTCCTACTTGAGTGAATTTTATCACATCAACGCTTTATGTGACATAGTAGTGCGTATGGCCCCCACGTGCCTGTATGCACTCCAGACAACATCCGGGCCCTCCCGACAACATTCTACTGATGAGACGATAGATAGTGGCCTGGGGGGGGTCTCCTCCCAGACCTGGATCAGTGCATCAGGGAGCCCCTGGACAGTCTGTGGCGACATCTGATGCAGCAAAACGTATCGCAGAGGTTCTCCATTGGACTCAAGTCTGGGGAACATCAATGCCTTCGTCATCCAGGAAATGCCTACACACTCTGACCACATGAGGCGGGCATTCTCCTGCCCCAGGAAGAACCCAGGGCCAATGGGTAGACCACGCTGGTGGTCCACCCATGCACCAGAGTGGTCTGATGAGGATTTTATCCTGGTACCTAACAGCAGTCAGGGTAATGTTATAAAGCACGGGAAGGTCTGTGCAACCCTCCAAAAATTTACCTCCCCAGATTCATCACTGACCCAGCGTCAAAATAGTCAAGCTGGATGATGATGCAGGCAGCAGAGCGTTCACAACAACGTCTCCAGACTCTTACATGTTTGTCACATGCTCAGTGTGAACCTTCTTTCATCCAATAAGAGAACAAGGCGCCAATGGGAGACCTGACAATGAGGGTGTTCTCTGGCGAATGCCAGTCGGTCTGCACAGGGCTGGGCTGTGAGCACAGGTCCACCTAGAGGACGTTGGGCCCTCATGCCACCCTCATGGAGTCAGTTTCTCACAGTTTGGTCAGAAACATACACTCCAGTAGCCTGCTGGAGGTCTTTTTGTTGGGCTCTGGCAATGCTCCTTCTGTACCACCTTGCACAAAGGAAAATACACTGGTCCTGCTGCTGGGTAGATGCCCGTCTACGGCCCAGTCCAGCCCTCCTGTCTACTGGTATCTCCTCTATGGTCTTGAGACTGTAATGGGAAACACAGCAAATCTTCTTGCGACGCATGAATGAATGTGCCCCCAGGAGCTGGACTACATAAACGGGCTGCAGGTACCGACTCTTGCTCACCAGTAGTGACAAGGACACTAGCAACATTTGAAATTAATCCATCAGGAAGGATCAGGAGAGAGCAATTCTATATGTGGCCACCACCTGCAAAACTATTCCCTTTATCTGGGTTGTCTTGCTCGTTGTCACTTCCATTTACACCACAACAGATGACATTGATATACAATCACGAACGCTGTCTAACTAAACAGACTGATATCCCTGGAGTTTAATTGACTTTTGTGTTATACTGTGATGATTGTGTTACCTTAACTTTTTTTGATGTAAATAAATCCAACCCTCTCTACCGGCAATAAAATGGCGTCAGTGCAAATACAATCCCCAAAGGCTTCAAAGGGATATAACTCATTTTTTTATAATACTGACCCACGCCATTGACTACTGCACCAAATCAAACAAAAGTACAATTTACGCAAAAGGTTGCCCCTTTAGTTTCCGTTTTTTTTTTACTTTTTTGGTGAAACATGCCAAAACATAAACCGCAACAGTAAAGCAGGGGCATAAGAGGAAAAGCCAGGCTGAGTTTGGTTGAAATTAAGCGGAATTAAAAGCTCTGAAACTGGAGAGAACCTGTTCATCCAATAAACATTCCTGCTCGCATTACACGTTGCAAAACCACTAGTTCCTAACATATGACAGAAATGGTCTTCTTACCTTCATATTGGAGGCTTCGGTTTCTAGTTTGGTCAAGTGATTTGAGTTGTCCTCAAGCTCTTGTCGAAGGTTGGAGTTCTCCATCTTCAGTGCCTCCACTTGCTTTAGCAGCTGATCATAAGACGCTGCAGCCATCTTGGACTACCTCTTGACCTAGGATGACAACAACACATCAGCAAATGACCCTCAATAAAGGTTGTTTCAACTCTGCCTACAAACGGAACATTGCTCATAAAACAGACTTTACCAAATCGTACATAGGTAACACAAATATTTTGTCTGTCAATCCTAATGTTAAGATACAGGATGGTCAGTGGTAAGCAAGTGCTCATGTCAAGTTATGTTAACTTACACGAGAGAAAAAAGGTAAGAAAATCCTTAATATATTCAGATTCCCTAATACACTGACGGCTTATTGGAAAACACCTTCATGGAATGGTTCTCTCTTCTGTCACAAGGCCTCCACAGGCCCGGATGCTCCAGGGCCAAAGAGCATTCACAGGCCCTGATGCCCCAGGGCCAAAGAGCCTTCAGAGGCCCTGATGACCCTGGGCCAAAGAGCCATCACAGGCCAAAGATGCACACACAAATATCAAACGCCGAAATTCCCTCATGGTCAACGTGTGCAAGCGGTCTCATGGGTTGGACCCGCTTTTGTGCATTATTGTTTTAGCAGAGTAAATACAGGCAAAAACATCCACATCTCATACAAATATGGAAGCCCAGTCCAGCACTGGGAAATGACAGCAGAGCAGAGCCACCCCATCTGCCTTGTGGATCCAGGCCAGCTACCACTGACATCCATCCATTGAACACATGGAACAGACTGAACACCCAGTAGTCTAATCCAAGAGATTAGGACCATATATTATCCATATTAACAACATCCTATCACATTGATATTCCATATTCATGGAACACAACATCTGTACCTTAAACCCAGGGCCATGGGCTAGGATTACACCACACTAAACAGTCACGTGACTGAGCATATGAGAAAAGGACCCAAGGTCCCATCCGAATGAGAGAGGACTGAATTGCAACTGTGTGTAAATGAAACAGGCCCTGGCTTACAGTAGTGTTAAAGAGATAGTTAAAACCAAATAAAACAAACACTTAGGTTGCTGAGGCTTTTGAATGGCCTGCTGACAGGTTAAAGGAAAGCAAGTAAGCCGTCCCTTTAAGACGACCCTCCCTCAGCTGGGAGGAGGACATCTACACGACAGAAGATGCAGTGCGCTTAGGGACACCACGACTTCCACGGCACAGCCCCCCGTAAAGACAACGCAACCCGACAGAGGAGGCCTATTCGCTCGCACGCTCATCCTTTATGGAGGGCGGATGGAAGCAAGGAAAGGGCGAGTTGTAACAGGATCACTGACGTGGAAGAATGTTTCACTCCGTTGTCACTAAATTATCAGTGACACGTTAAAGATCCGCGAAGGCCTTGGCATGTGGGCTTGCTGTTTGGACTGGCGGCTTTTGTTTGGCCCGTTCTATGTGGAACTGTACAAGGCATCAGTTGTGACCATTTGCACCAAACTTATAGATCTAGTGGTGGCATATTATATAGAATCCAGCAGTCAACATAGACTGTCAAATTTCACAGTTGCCTTGTAGTAATTGTAGTCATGGCATTGGTTGCATAATTGTTCTGGTTAACTTAGTAAAATGTTTGCAATTGTTCTAGACAAGAACATTGTGGGTTGGGTGATGAATACTTCACAACATTTAAAAATTGTTATCAACAGCAGGATGGACAGAGAAAACACTCTTTCCAGCATTCAAAAAAACACCACTCCAGAACCACCATTTTAATTCTGTCACAATATTGGTTGATGTGAAGGGGTAACCATAACAACATTCCCAAAACACCAGCAGCAAAATTCCCGAACGAGATCAGGGGAGGGACATTTCATATTTGCTGTGCAATCGTATTGATACTGACACTTCTTGCATTCACAAAACCAGAGAAAACTGCTGAGGTGAACCAGAACTCAAGCCCCAGTTTGCAGATGCAGACTGAGGCAGTTCTATTGGCAGCCATTTTGGAGATTCAATTCCGGCGAGTTCCTTCAAAGAGAGAGAGCTGATCATCACTACCTTTTACCAGCCAGCCTACAACTGCTGACAATGGAGGGGGATGGGATAGAGCGAGAGGTTGCTTTGCTGTGATGGATGTAGCACAATGCTCTAGACCCAAGTCAACATTCAATTCTACAGTGTTAAGGCTTTTTGATATAGACAGACTGCCTTCCTGACAGATTGTTACCAAATGATGTAAGGAATTACACAAAGCTCTGCATCATTGTCCTAATTGCATTACCAAGTACATCAGCATACACATCAGTTTGTAATTACATCATCAATTAGGCCCATCAGCATCTACCTCATAACGTGGTACCATTTCCACATTAGCCTCCTGTACACCTTGACCAGTCTAAAAGGCTCTTTTCATCAGGCTACATTGACCAGCCTTCGAGGTCTGCCACTAGCATGCATTCAACATAGGATAGGCCATAGATGAAAACAAAGAATAGCTTTGGTTTAAAAAGAATATTGCCAAAAATAATGTAGACTATGTTCTAATACACAGAAAGCTTGCATACACAAAAATATCTAGAATCTTACCATGTCAAATCTCTCTGCATACTGTAGCTATATACACCCACAGAATTCAGCCCACAAAAGAGCAACACAACGCTGAACAAAGCAAAATGCTAATGGCACCATATAAACCTGTCAAATTTTACCAACAAAGGTTTTTTTTTTTGTGGGGGGGGGGGGATTGCTAGCGAGTAGACAAAAAATTTGAACGAATAAATGAACGAAAGAAGAACAACAGAGCAAAGGCTGAAGAAGAGGAGGGGAGGACTGTCTCCTCTTTGTACCTCAAGATTATTGCATTGATGTCCCTCAAAAAGCAACCACTGCCTATATTAACGCAATTCTGAGTATCCGCTTTACGGGTTGAAACTTGCTGCCGTGTTAAAATAATAATAATGAAAGACACAGATCCTATTTTCATGTTGGCCCTTCATACATTTGCTGCTAAACAGATTGTCCCTGCATCCTAACGCCACCCACCGTATTAATGTATTCCTCCATTTAAACCTGGATTCCATGTTGACAGGAGAAAACACCCAGGCAGATGCTCAGATTTCCCATTTGCCTGACAGTGAATGTAGCTCGGCGCCGGATAAACGAGGCTTTCTGTACGTGCGTGAGGGTGGTTGTCTGTGTGTGATAAAGGTTGTGAGGCAGAGGGTGGGTGTGTGCGAGAGTCAGTGCGTGCGAGAGTCAGTGCGTGCGAGAGTCAGAGTGCGTGCGTGCGAGAGTCAGAGTGCGTGCGTGCGAGAGTCAGAGTGCGTGCATGCGAGTGTCAGAGTGCGTGCGTGCGAGTGTCAGAGTGCGTGCGTGCGAGTATCAGAGCGCGTGCGTGCGAATGTCAGAGTGTGTGCGTGCGAGTGTCAGAGTGCGTGCGTGCGAGTGTCAGAGTGCGTGCGTGCGAGTGTCAGAGTGCGTGGTGCGAGTGTCAGAGTGCGTGCGGGCGAGTGTCAGAGTGCGTGCGTGCGAGTGTCAGAGTGCGTGCGTGCATGTGTGTGAGAAAGACAGAAACAGTGTAAACGGATGGATAGCCCCTCAGCAGATAGCTAGACCAGAAAAACCCTGCAGTCAGCTGCGCAGTGTTATACGCCCTTACCCTGACACCACAAAAAAACAGCGGGCAGCCACTTAGCGGCGTTAGCCCACACTTAGCCCCGGCTAAACCGTAGCGGCACAATACGACCAGGGATTAACGAACGCCGATGTCAACACAGACAAAGACGACACAGCCGCGGACGGAGCGACTCCATGGCAACCGCACAGCATCCAGAGAAAGACGGCGTCGCACAGCCACAATGACACACCTGCTCCGTTGGTGCATAACCGGTAGCTAGGAGAGGCAGGGTCCTGAAGACCAGCCCTCTCCTCACCAGTGTCCACCATCTTAGCCCACCACAGACGCCAGCAGCGCTGACATCTTGGGCATTCGGCTACAGGCGGGTTCTCCCCCTCATCTTCACTCCATCATGGCGTTTTCACCAATCCTTTTCTCTCTCTCTCTCTCTCTCTCTCTCTCTAGCACAATGCAGCCCTATTTTATTTGCAGCTCACCGACGATGATAAAGTGAGAAGTTGAGAGGATCCGTGCAGTGCACACCCCCCCACACCCTTCCTGTCCTACATCCCCTCCCAGCCTCTCCCTCGCTCGCTCGCTCACCAACCAACCATCAAAACAAAAGGCTTAGCGGCTACGCCTCGCTATTCATACAAACACACCATTCTTCCCACCAGGAGCTCCCCTGCCTGCACTTAATCCTTATTAACCCACCCAATAAAAAAAAATAACTAAATCTTGTGTCCGTCGTTGAAAGAACGAAAGGGGGGGGGGGGGTGCTTTTTAAAAAGCACACAGAACAAAAAACCTTACCCCATTTCGGTAGCAGTGACAGTCTCCATCCCATCTCCCTCTTCCTCTCAACTGTGTCAGACGCTGAGAGCACAACCAGCCAGCACCCGGTCACGTGACCGCTCGGAACAGCCAATCGTCTGGCAGCAGGGACCAGGGCCAGCCCTGCTCTGCTGTTTCCGTGGTTGGTTCCGCAGTGACCGATCCTGGCTGGCTGGCCTCCAGCTCTGTGGCACAGCTGCTTCTCCCATCCGACTCAATTAGGGCTCTTATTGGGAGTGGTGCTGGTGGAAGCCCCGGGCACCAGAGGAGACCAGGGCAATGTGAAGGGGGAGGGGGTGGGGGATGGGGGGGACAAGGGGTTACATGGGGGGTGGTACAGCAGGTCAGAAAGCCCTGAAGGTCGCATCACTGACCTGGGGTGAGGGGGTTGGAGGGAGCCCCCCAACCACACACACACACAGCACTGACTGCGACACTAAACTAACCCCTCTGAGAACCAATAATGACAAACACAAATATGGGGCAAACACCCAGAAGCAAAACCAAACAGCATCTTAACAATCAGCACAACTGGGTAACCCTGCCTGAGCCAACAGGAGGTGGGCTAGACGTTCAGGGGCAGATGGACAAATCTCATCATGAACATGTACTAAACTTGTAGCAAACAAACCAACAATTTTTTTTTCGCTTTACCATTATAATCCAAGGTATAAAACATGTATGCATGTCTTTTTGCTGAAGCTTCTAGAAGCTGTATTGACGCGACATTTGTAATCACTTTCATGAGTGTAGTAAGCCTACGTTAAGCTAGATAGATAGATAGATAGATCAGAAAGCCATATGGCTTTCTGACCCCCCCCCCCCCATATCTATCTATCTATCTATCTAAAAAGAAGTGATGTAAGACGAAAGAAAACCACAGAATTGCCTGAGAAGGTCAGACAAGATTCTAGCCATGAATGGTCCATTTTAAAACTGTAGAATAGAAGAATCCTGAGTGTCAAAGCCATGAAGACCATTGCTCATCCCAGCCAGACACGGGCACTAAAGTCCATTCATGTCAGGAGGATCTCACACTGGAAGACAGCAGAAAATAGTACTGTATGTACTACCCCACCAGAAGCACTCGCTATTACCAATGGAAATTGCCAGGGTCCTCATGATGCCAAAACTATAAGTAGACATTTTCAGCAAACATCATCCCTCCCCATCACCCTGCTAGAATGAACAACATGTGTCTTGTAGCCATCTATGTATAGATTCAAACAAAGCAATGACAGAGATGTTGCTGGTTTGACCTGGCGTGTTCTGCCGGCCCTGTCTTTCAGTACCGGAGTGTGGTGTCACTGGTTTCAATCCAATTACTTTATATGATTTACGTTCTGTGTGAATGCATGTCATTTATTTTCTTTAGTGTGTCTTTTAATAGCTAGTGTCCACAAGTGCAATGACATGAGTGCCACAGAAAGACCTCCGGTGCACATTCAGTTAAAAGGTGAGTACACACAAATGTACTGGTCTCCTGGTTGGGATTAAGTATTGATGTGGACTGCAATATTAAAAACTAAAAAGAATCAGGCAAAACAAAACACATTTTATAAGGCTCTAAAAATGGCCACTGCCCAAACATTGAACATTGCCACCTCAGACTATGTTCACAAGTGAAAGACTGCTATAACATGTTATGTGCTGGTACATTAAATAGGCTACATATCTAGGCATAGTAAAACATGCAAAGTGTCCGAAAGACTTGCACAGAAGCCCCCAAGAAGCAGACCTATTTTAGGAGTCAGTGGGGCATAAGCTGCACCTAATGAGTAATTGGCCTGGATAGGAGTGACCTGCTAAATGACTAAATGTACAATTGAATTCAGGTCTGAATGGATGAGCTGTATCACCACACAACAGAAAGAAATGGGGGAAAGAAAAAAGTGTTTCTGAATGCGGGTTTTTATTTTCATGCAAATGAAGAGTGTTTGTGAAAGAGCAATGCCAGACATTGGCAACCAGAAAGCGCTGTTGGCTTGCCCAATCCCATCCTCACTCACTGGCACGGTTGTTGTCCTTAAGAAACAATCCCCACTCATTCTCCTGATTGTGTGGGGGAAAAGTTTTTAATTGATGATGTACAATTCCCCGCAACAAGCTAAGACATACCAGAGTGCTCTTGCCCAGACAACTCAATAGTGGGGCACCAATGGATGGGCACCAATATTAATGGTCATTTCAATCAATGCCCTATTTGTCAAGATACGCCTATGGCCGACGCTAACACTCTTTTCTACTCATCAGAGAATATGTCACACGATGTGTCGTGGTATAACTGAAGTACTCATCTATCAAACAAACAAGTTCTTAAATAGAATACACATAATAATCTCCATAATATACTTCGGTTGTCAGTGTTTACCAAAATAAGAGAGGGGTTTGGCTCTATGAGGAGACCACCAAAGTGACCAGAACGCAAAACATAAGGTGCCACAAAACTGCACAGACATTACATACCGAAATTCCTGTATTCAGTCTTAAATTTCAACCAGCTAAAGAAATATCATCACAGATACCCTCAATTGCGTAATGAAACATTTGAATAGTAGGGCCCTTTGCAATTGAATGCCTGCTGTCCATAGCATATTTTATTTATTTTCATACATTTACAGTGGAAGGCTATGAAACAATGGATGTGGGACCAAATGGTTTGTGTCACTAACAGAAAAACGTAGTAGCACCAGGGGAAATTAGTCAGGAACCTGCAGAGTTTTATTTCAGACTGTGCAAGTAATTGTTCACGCAGTCGTATTTTTCACCTACGCAACCCATTAATCAGCATATGACAACCTAAAGATTTCTGCAGGCAAAACAAGCTACTTGACACAAATTAAACAGTCAGCCAGACAATATGGAACAAAAGGCTACCGTGACAAATTGCAACATTATAACAGTTAGCAGGTTTCTGAAAAGTTACCAAACCGTGTAATTGTAACAGATTAGTAGTAACACAAAATGGGAACGATGAATTAGTTAACTAAATTCACTACACGCCGAGGTGCTAATTAACTGTTTCAAAAAGTTAACGTAAGTAAGAAAGTAGGAACGTGTTTCTTAAAGTGTGGGCTGCTTGCCAAAAAGTGGCGTTCTTCACTAGCTATATTCCAGACAGCTAATAGTAGCCTGGGCTAAATGTAGCAAGGCTAGTTAGCCTCATCAGATACTAAACTGAGAACTTTGATGCCAGCTCATTTTCGCAGACTTGAAACAGTTTTCACAGGTTGAAGTACTACTCGGTTAAAACGGTCCACCGGAGATACTTGCATTGCCACATTAATGCACTAGTTTTGTGCCATTCAAAACAACAGGTTGCATATAGCTAGTAGCCACATTAATGTTAACGTGTAGCAGACTGCTCACTAATAAGCTAACAAGCTATCTACAGTAGTTCGAGCTATCATTTAGCGAAGGTAGATTATCATACCTGTATGAACATTCGCTCCTATCTGTACTGAGTCGTTAATAAATCGCACTCCAGGGTAAAAAGTCCAAATCAAAAACACGAAACTAACTTTACGCGAGGGTCCATTATTAACTTTAAATTCTAAGTCTTCAACTCCAACTAAACTTTTTCTTTTGTGTCTCCCTCCGCGTTTTTTCTTCGTAGGATTGCTTCCTTCGTTACGCCATGTTGTGTAGCTTACTGTCAGCTTGCGCGCATGCTTGACGGTGATAATGATGATGATGCGCAAAGGGTATCTGTCCTCAGGCCGTGAGAAAGAAAACAAAATCTGAGATTGACTTTGTTTACAGATCAAAATTGTTGGAATGTTTCCTGTCTGATATCTGATTGGTCGAGGCCTTTTAAAATAGAAGGAAAGTCATTTGAAAGGAAGTGGGATATGCTAGACCAATTTTTTTCCCTTTTCTAGAAAGTGGCAAGAATATGAACTACTTTTCAATGTTGTATTGATCATGCCACTGACTTTGTGTAGTTGTTATAGGTGTACTCTTCCCTAAATATATTGTAGGATATAATAATGACACCCAAAACGCTAGCATTGCATTAGCATCTTTGAAATACTACATATCTAAACCCTTGTCTAGCTTATATATTTTGCAAGGCCAATGCATCTGGATTTTCTACAAAACTGCAAACAACCTCTATATTAGCACTCTTGTGGTCTGATTTCTATGGAGGTATTAGCAAAGAACCACCACAAGATGTCAGGGTAGAGCAAGGTAGAACTTAATGTGACACCCTAATAACGTTATTATTTAATTGCAACTAAATGTCACCTAGTGTGATGGCTTTATTTTTATATAGTTCAATGTCTACAATCAATCAATCAAATGTATTTATACAGCCCTTTC
>JACXGK010000967.1:26314-46914 GCA_016801125.1 Novumbra hubbsi
GAACACGATGGAGCAGGTCTACCCGGAGTCTTTGTGAACACGATGGAGCAGGTCTACCCGGAGTCTTTGTGAACACGATGGAGCAGGTCTACCCGGAGTCTTTGTGAACACGATGGAGCAGGTCTACCCGGAGTCTTTGTGAACACGATGGAGCAGGTCTACCCGGAGTCTTTGTGAACACGATGGAGCTGTGACTGAGTTGCTTGAAGGCAGGCTGTCCACCAGTCTACAGACACCCCGCAGCTACGCCACATGTTGCACCGTTTCTGCTCTCTCCATTTTCGCTCCCTTTCTTCCTGCGTTTCTGCCACTCTCTCTCGTCCCCTGTCTCCATTGGTGTCTCTCGCCCTCGTCTCTACGTTCCTCTCTCTCGCTGTCTCTCTCGCGCCTGGAGCATTGGGCACGTCTATCATTTACAGGGAATCGAGGGGAAAGTGGTTGTGCAGAGGCCCTCCAAGTCCCAGTGGGAGAAGGGAACATCTGCTAACGACTTCCCTCCTTCCCTCCCCCACTCAGCCCCTTTCGCGGAGATGATGTGACTGTACTGAAAGGAGGAGTCTGTGGCCCTCATCCAAACCGTCAAACTACACACTAAAACCCCAAACAACCCCTGCCCCTCACCCCAGCCTACCACACACCCGTACACACACACAGTCTAAACCAGGAGCACTCGGTAGCACCACGCCCATGCCGCCAGAAACACCCTGAGCAGAGCAGCAGATGGTCTGACTGACCGACCAACCACACCCTGATCAGGTGATGACCCTGTTACCATGGTGATGGGGGGCAAGAGCAGCAACTTAAACTAGACAAATAAACTGTACATAAAACTCACACAGACACACATTCATCTTCTACACCAAGTTAATATTATTCTTGAAAACTCCCCAGTCCTTCAATGACCCTACACACGTGTCACCTGTCATATCATATCCTGGCCTGCTGTCTAATCTAAACAGATGCATGTTGAATATGACCGGCAAATTTATTAGTTCGGTCAGTCTCAAGGCTACCATATAAGCACATAATGAGACTCATCCATCATTCTGTGTTCTACTGATGCCTCCAGCATCAACAACATTTAGCATTCATCCTCCTTTCTCTTGCCCTCTCTCCCTCTGCATAGGGTGTAACCCTCGTCCAGACACTCACTGTGCATGTGTGTATATCTGCGTGTGTTTGTGTGGGTATGACCGTGTGGGTGTGTTTGCCTGTGAGGCATTGAATGGTATTGCCGATCCAGCTCTGCTAAATTAAACTTAATAGCTATACCTCTATGCTAATAGTTGCACTTTCCTGCCAAAGCCTTTCCCACCTCAGTCAATCTAAATGACACCTGGAATTACAGTGTTGATTGATACTGAAGGTCTATGATTATATGATTTTACGAGGGTGTGTTGAATGCCCCGTGATGACGTTTCTCTCATTACGAAATAGCAGGCAATGTGCAGCAAAGGATGAAGAGCAAATGTTGCATGGAAACCAGATTGTTGTTAAGAGTGTAATCTGTTCCCTTGTCTCCACCTGCTCGTTTCACTGTCAAATGGAAGAAACAGTTGTCTGTTGTGTTCCGAAGCGTCCTGTTCCCACTAGAGATAGAAATTAGCTATAGGTTAAATGTGGTGCGAAGCCTTTGTCTTTTGTTGTGCGTTGTCCCTTTCAAATAATCCCAATATTTTGTTTTGGCTCATGAAAACCAGTCAAAGTTTGCCTTTTTCTTAATTTGAAAAAAAAGTATTATAGAATCTTTTTGACAAGAGACTGGATTTTTATGCTGTAGCAAGGGGTGTATTTTTGGTTTTGAAAGGGTTAACAATGTTGTTCAACAATAGATTTCCTGCTTGTATTTGACGTGTGATATGTGTTCATATTGTTTTCATAATTTGAAACACTGATATTTTTTTTTAAAACATCGGCCAGATTTCAAGGTGGAGTCCGCCCTCTCGTTTCTTCCTGTCTGGCATGCCGACATACGATGACGTTGTAATTAGTGTCGTGAGATGAGGAAGATAAGCTTCGTCGTGTATTAACGACGAAGAGCAAATGCAACAGGCCCATCAAACCCAATGGACAAACCGGATCTATAGTATGTCTACCCGGTCTCGTTTCAGAGATAAGCCCCAGCACCTCTGTAACCCTGAGACAAACACACTGGCCAAAACCGAACTAGGACACGCATTTCCCTTCGTTTCTTTCCCTGGTCAGTGTTGTTTCAACAATCCCGCCCGGACTGCCTTATCAGCGGGGAAGATAAAGGAGGAATGCAGCGAGGGACAGGGTGGGAGGGGTTCAGGAGGGGAAGTGTGTATGGGAAGTGAGGGATGTTGGGCTTGGAAGGGTCGGCAAGGGCCCTTATAGGGAACAGGAACCCTGTTGTGCTGATGTGCTCGACCCCTGGGTGATGTCATCCAGTACAGCCAGTCACACCTGAGTTCTTTCCTGCCGCTGGTAATGGGTTTCGGTTCCTGTTAGGACACTGTGGTCAGGAGGAGGCTACAACAATGGCCATGGCTCGGCCCCCGGGAGGCTCTGTGACGGGTATGGTGTCAGCGTGGATTCTCTGCCTGGTTCAGCTTTCATGCCATGATGAGACAATGTCTTGACTGATACAGTTCCTTCGTTCTAGTGAATTCCTCACCTAGCCTCAACCCCAGGCCGTTGCTCATAAAAGCCCGGGATATCAACCATGCCTGTTTGGCCTCAGGTGAGGTGACCATATCATGTGATCAGACCCCTTATTCTGTGATTATGGGCCCAAGGAAGTGACTTATTTAGATACCCTGTTTGTCTTTATCACATTTTACACACATTTTAAATTTTATCACACATCGGCCAGGTGTGGTTCCAAAGGGAGGCTGGGTCCTGATTAAGTCGATGACTATGTGGCGAGAGTTTCTCCTAAATCTGTTTATTTGCCAAAGAAGGCTGTGTCTGTCCAAAAGACATTGCCCATTTGGTTGCGAGCGAGATTAAGGAAAGGATTGGTTTCATACGTTCACGAGGGAGCAGGTAGCCTAGCGGTTAGAGCATCTGACCTTACTGGTTGCTAATTGACTCATGAAGCTGATAAGATGGAAAATGAGTTGTTCTGCGCCTAAGCAAGGTAGTTAACCCTAATTGATCTAAAGGTGATCATTGTGGCAGAGATATCTGCCAAAAGGTCCTATTCTATTAACTCCCTTGTTTCTAACTTCATTGTTTCCAGGACTCCCAACTAACAGAATCCTGTTTTTTTTCATTCACCACATATGATTCTGTGAGTTGGAGTCAGTTTGGGTCTGGTGCCTCTGCCCTGTGGGTTGACTGCTGGGAGATGCTGCCTAGTCCAACACAGAAAAACCAATTGCATTTCACTGCTTTTTTTATAATTGGTCAATGACAGGTCAAGTCAAGAAACAAGAAGGGAAATGTCAAACAAGGGTAACGTTTTTGCACTAATGAGGAACTAAATGAGGATGAATTTAGCAAACTCACTGGCTTGTGCTTTGTAGGTACTGTGGATAGAGGTAGGGAAAAGCACCAGCGACCGTGCTGTGTTCCCTGTTTGCCTAGCCAGTCTGAACAGGAGTAAAATACTTTTCTCCCCTCCCACTGCTACTCCTGTACTGAGTTTGGAAATAATGTGAACGCGGGATGTGGTATAGCTGTGAGCCACACACGAACACAACTGCTATACATGCTTGTGGCTGACGCCATGACGCGATGATTGATCCGTCAGAAGTAAGACATTTGTCAGTCAGGTAACGTCGATCGAGGCTCTCGTATTCATAGCATGACAAACGCCGGAGGCCCGAGTAGCATGACAAGCAAGCAAGTAGCACGACAATAGCATGATAAACGCGCGAGAGACGAGTAAATCAAATGATTTAAGCGGAAACGAGTTGAGTACGGCAACTATGCAGCATCAAACTCACTACACGCCATGGTCCGGTCGGTGTACTTGTCGGTATGTTTGGGAGGATATGAGGGGACGACGGTTTCACGCAGTTGAGGGTATTTTACAGAACTCTACGTTCACTCTAATGCTGGCATACTCACAAGCAGGCCGTCACACGTGGTGAATAAACCGCAAAGGAATGTATATGCCTGTGCATTTGTTGTTGCCAGAGGTTTGTCTTCTCTGTGCGAGAGTATCATTGGGAGTGAGTGCCGAGGACACTGACATAGTCATCACGGAGGGAACCGCAAAGAGGAGCGAGCCAAGAGGTTGCAGAGCAGGTGACAGGCGTGTTCATCGTCTGGTTTAGCCAGCTAGATGAGTCAAATGGCGGAGAGAGACTGGGAAGGACCGGCTGGGAGAAAGAGATGAAGGGAGTGTAGGATAGGATAGAGGGAACATAGTCAAATCAAAACGCTCATCAAAACAGCATTCTATCATCTTAAAAATATAGCTAGAATCAAGGGCTTGCGGTCCCGCAAAGACCAAGAAAAGCTTATCCATGCTTTTATCTCTAGTAGAGTTGACTACTGTAATGGGCTCTTAACTGGACTTCCCAAAAAGTCTATGAAAAAGCTGCAGCTCATTCAGAACGGTGCAGCCAGAATGCTAACCGGGACCAAGAGAACAGAGCACATTACTCCGGTTCTTAAATCTTTGCATTGGCTTCCAGTCAGTTATAGAATAGATTTTAAGGTGATGCTTTTAGTCTATAAATCACTGAATGGTTTAGGGCCTGAATACTTCTCGGATATGTTTGAAGCAGGCCTCTTAAGATCTATGAATTCCAGTCAGCTAATAGAGCCCAGAGTCCAAACTAAACATGGCAAAGCCGCATTTAGCTATGCGGCACACAACTGGAACAAGCTACCAGAAGATCTTAGACATGCCCCAAACTTATCAATTTTCAAATCCGGTTTAAAAACACTTCTGTTTTCACGTGCTTTATCCTTTTATCTCTATTTCTTTTTTATTTTAACCCGTACACATCTAAATTGTTCCATGTCTGTTTTAATCAAACTGTTGAAATTTTATTTCTCTGTTAATGTCCTTACTATCTTCTGTAAAGCGCATCGAATTGCTTCTATGTATGAATTGTGCTATGTAAATAAACTTGATTGAGTGATTGATAGAGAGAGTTAGAGAGAAAGTGCCTGTCTCCCGGAAACAGGCTGACATAATGAAAACATGCGTAGTAGTTCCGAATCACAGGGGAGGAAGTAATGTAATGAAGTCTTATTCTGAGGAATCGCTTTACTTTAGATGCCCCAGGAATGAACATGGGCCCACTGAACACATAATATGTGGTCCGTGTACCTGATCTTTTTGAAATCTTAATAGGAGTCTTGACTTTTAAAACCACATTTAGATTCACCGGGACTTCATCAACTGCTGATCGCTTTACTTCAGATGCCCCAGGAATGAACATGGGCCCACTGAACACATAATACGTGGTCTGTGTACCTGATGTTTTTGAGTCTTGACTTTTAAAAACACATTTAGATTCACCAGGACCTCATCAACTGCTGATTGTAAACGTAGGGCTGAAAGATGGCATTGTTTTCTCTAAGCAGTCAGCGAAGTTTGGGCTGAGCCCTAATGCCTATGCTCCTGTCAGCGTTAACGCACGTAATCAAGCATGTGCTTTGTGGTTAGGAAGAGCAGTCCACACAGATTCATCCCAGACACACACACACAAACTCACCCCATTTCCTTATTCCTCTGTGAAGAGCAAACAGAGAATTAGGTGAAGAGTGAGAAATGTCTTCCAGGTAAGATGGATGTTGGTGTCCCTTCAAGGAACAAATGACCTCAATGCAAATACATTCCGACCTGTGAACTTTTCACCCCATATGATTTTACAATAATAACCCTGGTGTGTGTGTGTGTTAGCCTTCATGTGAAAAGAATTGAGGAGGGTTGAAAATGCAAGTGTGGTGTGTTTGTAGTGTTTCACCCTACTGCCTCACCTTGAGGTGATGTTGACTGTTAGTAAAGTTCCATCTTTCATTACGGACATAGGAGGCCGTCATGCTAGAAATCCATTTCCTCTCTTGGGATGTATTTAGATTGCCCTCAGGATAAATGGAAGCCTGAAATGCAGGTGATAGAGGAGGGATTGGTTGGATTGTGTGCTACGTTAAAGCCAATCTGGGATTGGTTTCTGTGACCCGTGATGGTTTTTTCATTTGAAGAAATACTTATGCCATCAGTGGATGCGTTCATATTGATGCTGTATGTACATGGAGAAGCGAATGTGTTAACAGAGCTGAAAATGCAGTCTCGGATTTTTCTTCACCCGACAAAAGAGAATTTTATAGCAAATATTTTGTGGCAAATCTTTCATCAGTGTTGTATGGAAACACTTTTTTAAATGCTAGAATCTTAGCCCTAAAATAATTTATTTGCCAAATATTTTTGTTATGCCTCTGAAATGATAATGAGAGCAACTGTAGGATGTGTAAACTGCTATTTTCACCATTCGGTAAAATAAGAATCTATCTCTTTTTTCCCTGGAGACATACATTTGGTCCCTTATCAAGTCCCTTTATGTCACTTCTGAATCCAGGGCAAAATGATGAAAAATGTATTATATGCCATGCCTTGTTGAAACTCTTCATTCCTAAAAACCCAAGTACAAAAGCCATTCCCAGAATACGCTGCCTGTTGCTTCAGAATGTATGCGCTTTAATTAATGGAGCTGTAATGTCACTTAAGTTGAATTCAATTAGTAAAAACAATGGCATCAACATGAGGCTGACTTTGCCTGGCAACACATTGGTTTAAAACAGAGACAGGCACTGTGTTTCACATCTGAGACGGACTCAGTGTTCCACATCTGAGATAGACTCTGATCCTCTTGTGTTCCACAGAAGTCCACTAAGGGGTCAGTGGTGCTGGACTTCGTGTTCAACCATGTGAACCTGGCAGAGACTGACTACTTTGGGCTTCGCTACTGTGACCGCAGCCACCAAACGGTGAGTCACCATAAAAACATTTATATACACATAACATATGCATTTATACAGATGTTAATCGTTGTGTGTTTGTGTGAATTTTATGTAGCACAAACATGATCTTTCAGTAGATCAGAGAAGTCTTTATGCGTTATGACATGTTTATGTTACAAATGGTTTCAACCTTCAAAAAGACCTTCAAAGTGGCTGACCAAATAAAATAAAAAACAGTATTAGATATCTTCGAAGAATAGCTTGCGTAACTCAAAGTGAAAATGTTTGCCGTTAATATGGAAAGACAAGAGCTCTGTTAAAAACAACCAAGGGACAACCTATGTCATATGTCACAGGCTGTTCGAACTTGTGTAAATTTCACCATGTCAACTCATAATGTGACTGTGTAGTGTGTATTGCCCCCACGTGCTTGTATACACTCCCAACAACATCTGGGCATGCTCCTGAGCATGGTGAGACGGTGGGTGGTTTCCTGGGGGATCTCCTCACAGACCTGGATCAGGGCATTAGTCAGCTCCTGGAGAGTATGTTGCGCTACTGCGGCACGATACATAGCGTTTAGAGGTTCACAATTGGATTCAGGTTTGGGGAACATGATTGCCTGCGCACTCAAGCCACATGAGGCCGGGCATTGACCTACAGCAGGAGGAACCCAGGGCCCACTGCAAGGTCTGATGATGTAATCCCGGTACCTAACAGCAGGTTACCGTTGGCTAGCATGTGGAGCTCCTTGCGACCCTCCAAGGAAAAGCTTCCCCAGATCATCACTGACCCACCGCCAAACAAAATAGTCATGCTGGATGAGGTGGCAGGCAGCTTAACGTTCACCTCGGCGTGCAGTGCCCCTCCTGTTGCTCCTTGCACAAAGGAGCAGATAACGGATGTGCCATCCTGGAGGAGGTTGACTACCTATGCAACCTGAATGGGATGCTGGTATCCCAGGATGCTGGTATCCCATTCAGGTTGCAAGCGAAATTTGAGAAGAGTCAGGATTTGTCTGCTTCCTAACTGGACATGTTGTTATCCCTGACGGTTAATATACTTGGTGTTGTACGTTTTTTGTTCAGTGCATTTGATTGGATATAAATCTACGCGGGTAGATTGTCAGTTGTTCCCTGAACATATGTAGCCAACACGGTTAGGGTACCAAAAAACAAATCCATTCATGACTCTAAGTTGACAAGACAACCAGAGTGTTGTCAAGGGTCCCACCCAAGTTCTTTGCAGTACATGAGGAGAACACTGGGGCGTTTTCAACCGTCTTGGAGCAGACAAGCCTTACCTCAGAGAAAGAGCAGTTGTCTTGTTGAGGTTGAGCTTAGGCGTTGGGCTGACATTCAAGAACACACAAGCACGTAGAAATGCGGGTCGCCACCTGTGTATCAGAAAGGAGAGGGAGAAAAGTTGTTTTCATAATCTGCTTTGCAGTGATTGCAATGATATGAGACACCATGTGGTGATAGGAGGGGCTGAGAACCAACCCCTTTGGAACATTGAACATTTCAGTATAGGATCATTTAAATGATTGATTAGGACAATTAACTAAGCCGGTTATTCAAAATTATGTGAACAGTGAAATTGTTTTGTTATTTATCAGATGATCTTACGCTCTAAAGATCATGTAAATCTAACCTTTGAGAACAGTTCAAAGAAAAAATCATCATCAAGAAATAATGTGGCATGCGTGCCACAATTACTGGGGTTAGGCTGCACTAAAATGCTACAAGGAAACAGGAAACAGCCACCAAAGGGCTTGAGTGGCAAAAAAGATGGCCTTTTAAAAATGCTCATGATGCTGCCTGCACAAACTACTTGTCCCACTTCCCTCAACTGCATTAACACACCTGTTTTCAGACAGCTTTCAGTTAGCTGCAACCGACATCCCACTCATTTTGAACAAGCATTGCTGACTTTGGGATGTTGTGTCAGCAAAAGCTAAATTGTCTTTAAAAATCATAGAGTTTTCATCATTCATAAACAAAAATGTCGGGAGCTACATCATTGCCAGCTGTCAATGAAAGACACAGGTTTTTACTCAGAACCGTCCGACTTTTGGACAGTACAAACCATCAGCTAGCTGGCGAACAGGGTTTAGCCCAAAACAAACTAGCCAGCTGTTAGCTGCTGCTAAGCAGTAAATGGGTTCGATTCCATAGTAGTTGTAGCTATTGTTTGTAGTGTTAGGCAGATGAGCAAAGTCTAGTTGGGCTTTTTTATTAGTTCCGTGTTCGAATGACAGATAGAGTCCGGAAAGGCTTCCGCTTACCTAATGAGGCCATCTGCGATGAAGCAATGATAGAGGGGGCCATCAGAGCATCATACGAATGTCCAGGCCAGGAGATGACAGGGTAGAGTAGAGGCTAGGAGGGTTGGTAATAACCCATGAAACGCTCCAGTGGCTCCACACACTCAGGGTTAGGCAGAGTACAGATACATAAAATAACACAATGATAGGCTGTGTCCCAAGTGGCGACGTATTCTCTATGGAGTGCTTTACTTCTGGCCAGGGAGATGTTGGGCTCTTGTCGAGCCCTTTTGAGAATAGTTTGCCATTTGGGTCTGAGACAATCTCCCAACGTCCCTATCTCACTCACGCATGGATGTGCAATGCCTGCTGGGGGACAAGCCCTGATTTATCGCCAGCCCAGCACAGGATGAAAGCATGTCTCTGTACATGTGTCAAGACCCATAAGCTATGTTTAGGAGGAGGGAAAAAAAGGGGTGGAGTGCTGGAAACATTGGGACACAAGCGCCACTGCCTCTGTTTGACTTGTCTTATGTTGGTAGCCTGTGCCTTGACATGCTCTATGGACTGCTAATACTCACGCAGAGCCAGCGCCTATTATCACATGGTTTCACTGTTCACCTCCCTGCTTATTAAGCAGCATAGTTCCTAGTTTGTAGTATAGCTCATAGCTTGTTCTTTCTCTAGATCCTTTACCTCCTATCTCTTTTTATAAGCCCACACATCTTTATTTCCCCTGCCCATTCCTCTGGACCTATCGGTCTTTCTCTTTCTTGTTTTTCTGCAACTCTGACAGAGGGTTGAGATTCCAAAGGTTAACCAACCTTGATTTTGTTTCTGAGCACATGGGACACATCTCAAATACATGATCTTGACTTTCTAATATTGATTAGAAAGTCTTTTCAACTCAATTATTTTGCATCCATCCTAATATTTTGTAAATGGCATTCCAACATATTTGAGTTGCTTAGGAACTTTGTGAGAGCAGAGAGCATCGTCTGTGTCACATCCTTGTTGTGCTGCGGAACCAAACGCAGACATTGTTAAATGAAAATTGAATTTAATTCCACATAAAACACAGACACAAACTAACACGAACTGTAAACACTAAAAGCAAAGGTGCTGTAATAAACAACAAAACAGAACTTAAATAGCTTACAAAGAACATGTAGCGTATCCACTGTAAAGAGGAATTAAACAAGAACTAAACGTGAACGTTGTATACACACACCATAAACCACACCGTGTGTGGTGAAAACCCTAACCTAAGTAGGCTCCCCAATCAGAGTCAACTGAATGCAGCTGCCCTGACTGGGGAGCCCACAGCGGCATAGAGAAGGCCAGAGGCCTCTCCATGGGTCATGCTCTGAAACGGCCAGGGGCCCACAGCCAGGGCATGACAGTCTGTGCATGGAGCAGAAGGCCCAAAACCCATCCATTTTAAAAGACATCCCTGTCATTTACAAGAGGTGCTCTTCTACTAGTTACCCCTTTATTATACATTTACAATGTTCCGGGGGTAAGATCCTTAGTGTGAATGTTGGAGTCTAAGGATGTATTTTCCAATATATTCAACACCAATTAGAAAGCGTTCCCAATAAAGAGGGATATTTTAGGACTACTGAAGATTTGGAACACAGCCTGGGACTCTCAGTTAGACCTGTCAATCAAACTGCCATTACTAGCTTCCTGTGTGTGAGTGCTGCATCATGGTGACAATGCCTTTAAATAGATAAATGATCTATTATATACAGTGGGGAGAACAAGCATTTGATACACTGCCGATTTTGCAGGTTACTTACCTACAAAGCACGTAGAGGTCTGTAATTTTTATCGTAGGTACACTTCAACTGTGAGAGACGGAATCTAAAACAAAAATCCTGAAAATCACATTATATGATTTTTAAGTAATTAATTAGCATTTTATTGCATGACATAAGTATTTGATACATCAGAAATGCAGAACTTAATATTTGGTACAGAAACCTTTGTTTGCAATTACAGAGATCTTACGTTTCCTGTAGTTCTTGACCAGGTTTGCACACACTGCAGCAGGGATTTTGGCCCACTCCTCCATACAGACCTTCTCCAGATCCTTCAGGTTTTGGGGCTGTCGCTGGGCAATACAGACTTTCAGCTCCCTCCAAAGATTTTCTATTTATGGTTCAGGTCTGGAGACTGGCTAGGCCACTCCAGGATCTTGAGATGCTTCTTACGGAGCCACTCCTTAGTTGCCTTGGCTGTTTGTTTCGGCTCGTTGTCATGTACATATGATAACATTTACAGACCTCTACATGCTTTGTAAGTGGGAAAACCTGCAAAATTGGCAGTGTATCAAATACTTGTTCTCCCCACTGTATGTCTGTTTGTCAATCTATCGTCTATCCCTCAATGTATTTCTCAGTCATCTGTCCACTATCTGTTTATCTATTTATGGATATATAGAATCCTTCTATTCATCTGTTTGGCTATCTATCATATAACCATAATCTATATATTATTGATCAAACTGGCAGATTAGCATGTCCCACCATTTAAAGTGATTTTCATCGTTCATTACTGTAGAAGATTCGTCTGCCAAAATGTCTATTCGTAACTAGGACGTCAATGAAAAGATTCCGCCTGCAAACATCTGCAAGTGAAAAATGTTTTGACTCTCCAGCCAGTTGCTGTTGTTTGGAATGTAACTGTTAAGTAGTTAATAGAATAACAAGAATTGTGGCCCTGGCAATTGATCTGCGTGAGAATTGCGTCTTGTTGTCCTTGCCGTTGGATGACATCTTGTCCCTAAAACAGCCACAGCACTCACTTTACATAAATTAGCATGCTCCGGAACCAACCAGCTGCAGCAATGTGATTATTCTATATGTAGATAAGATTAACCAAATAAATTAACTTATTCCAATTCAGTCACACAGAGATGCCTCTAATCACATTCCTCTGGTCACCAACTTCTGTTACCAAGTTCCTGGTCTTTCATTTGGGGGCAAACAGAGGAAAAATGGACTGAAACTCAAATGGACACCCTGTGCATGTCCAATAAGAAAAGTACATGTTTCCGTGTTTACTGGCAGACCATTTTCACTGTGTATGTTTCCTATTGAATAAAACCCTGGTTGTGTTGTGAGAAATTGTACGAAGGGTTTTAGTAGGAGAGCGTTAAGACCGTGCCCCAAAAATACCCCAGAATCCCAAAGTCGAACCCACATATTTGAGCGTTTTCATGTTCAGGTTGGCTTGTAGCTACATATCCAGAAATGCACATTAAATACATGGAATGCATGAAAAACTGTTCTTGAAGCTGTTTCGTCATGCAAGGTGTGCGGTGCGATTACTGTAATTTATAGCAGAAATGTAAGCACTTTCAGTAATGGCTCCATGGCCTACAGTCACGCTGAAGCAGAAAACACAGACTGGAAAATAATATTTATTTCAGTCTTATAACTGGAATACTTGGATTCTTATGAACATTTTTCTGGACCTCGGAAAAGATGCGCTCATATTTGTTTTTAATGTCTGCTGCCGATTGCTGATAGGAAGTGAGCAGGCCATTGTTTATCACTGTGTTTCGTTATTAAAACAGGGTAAGTGAAATCCTGTCGTCATCTGTCTCCCACACATACAAAATCAGGGCATTGCAAGGGTTCCCTATGGCAACACATCAAATAACATGGCAAATTATGATTTCTGTTTGCATTCACAACTAGCTCCATAACACAAATTATTTCAAAATATCCCTTTACATTCTTGATGAGAGGTTTAACAATCTCACAGATGCACCCCATTGAGCTATATAGGCTATAATTAATGATAAATTGGTACGTGTTTTTACAGTATGTGTCTACGGCAATACCTAGTGATTTTTGAGACTGTTGTAGGATTTAGTGGGTAATTATGTTACGATGAAGACTACTTCCAATATGACAGAATTCTTTAAACAGGACCCTGGGGCCAACACACAACAGCCCTCTGTTCCTTGGGATGTTTCTAGGTTTATTTTTTTTATATAGCTTAAAACGGTGGAGTCAGTCATTTTGAATTTACTGCACTGGAATAGATTTAGAGGCCACTGCACATTTTTCTTTCTTTTCCAAAAAGCTGAAAATAAATATTTTGAGTGAGGCTCAGAAGGGTTACATTTAAGAGGTGTAGTGGTCTCTTAATTTTCCAAAGCTGTATATCTAAATCACAGACCAAAAAGATTAAAGCCTCTGCAAAACTGGCCTGCTATTTACAATCTGGCCTGCTATTTCTAATGTATGTAGTATGTAAAAAAATTATCTTTCGAATGTCTGGGTGGTACTTTATGTAAGTTTGTCTTGACACAGTATTTCCACACTGACTCCTAGGTGTCATGTAGGTTCAATGTAATTGTACCCCTTTGAGCAACATTGGACAAGCTCATTGACTAGGCACTGACATTGGTGTTTAATGTAGCATGCTCTACTAGTACAAAAGTATTGGGCCACACCTCTTAAACATTGAATTTATGTGTTTCATGCAGTCCCAAGTGTATAAAATCATGCATTAAGCCATGCAGTCTGCCTTAACAATTTTTTTTACAAAAGAATGGGTCATTCTAAAGAGTTTACTGAATTTGAGCATGGCACTGTAATAGGATGCCATCGTTGCAACAAGTCAGTGCGTGAAATTTCTTCCCTCCTAGATATTATACAAGCAACTTTAAGTGGTATTATTGCTAAGTGGAAGTGTTTAGGAACCAAAGCAACTCAGCCACAAAGTGGCAGACCACGTAAAGTTACAAGGCGGGGTTTCCAACGCTCTGAGTTCCAAACCTCCTCTGGCATTAACATCAGCACTAAAACTGTGCGCTGGGTTTAATGGCATGGGTTTCTGTGGTCAAGCAACTGTATGCAAGCTTTACATTGCCAAGCATGATGCCAAGTGTTGGATAGAATGGTGTAAAGCACAGTGCCACTGGACTCTGGAGCATGTTTTCTGTGGATTGACGAATCATGCTTCTCTATCTGGCAATCTGATGGGCGATTCTGGGTTTGGCGAATGCCAGGAGAACGTTTCCTGACTGACTGCATTGTGCCAACTGTAAATTTTGGTGGAGGAGGGACAATGCTATGGGGTTGTTTTTCTGGGGTTGGCCTAAGCCCCTTAGTTCCACTGAAGGGAAGTGCTAATGCCTCAGCTTATTAAGACATTTTGGAAAATTCTATGCTTCCAACTTTGTGGGAACAGTTTGGGAAGGCCCTTTTCTGTTGTGCAGTGCACAAAGCAAGGTCCATAAAGACATGGTTGGATATGTTTGGTGGGGAAGAACTTGACTGGCCTGCACAAAGCCCCAACCTCAACCCTATCAAACACCTTTGGCATTAGCTATAACAAAGATTGCGAACCAGGCCCTCTCATTTAACATCAGTATCTTGTCTTCCCAGAAGGTGGGAAACTGTTATAGCTGCAAAGGGGTGGACCAACTCATTATTAATGCCTGTGGATATAGAATGGGATTTCATACAAGCTCTTGTAGGTGTAATGTGGTAGGTGTCCCAATACTTTTGTCCATATAGTGTATTAAAATATGCAATATGTCTTTCTGGGTGAAAAGATGTCTCTCAATTGATTTTTTGGCTGAGGTTTGGAGAGAATGTTTGTAATAGACCCAAAAATCTCACTTATTTTCCCAGTTTACTCAGCCTTTTCTTTTATCCTCTAAATCACGTTAGACCGTATTCTGGTTTCACGTAAGAACACACTGCTGGCCAGGCAATCTTGCATGACATACTTGGCTTCTGTCGCGCTGTAAAGCATAATGCATCGTCAATAGCGCTATAATTCAATCATCTTTGAAGTCATTGTGCTGATTAAGCCAGACAGCCAAGCAGGAAGTTACCCAAATCGGATGTTCATTAATATTAAAACAAGATGATAATATCCAGCAGGCTGTCTCCAAATCCAAAATGCCAGTGCAATAGATAATTCATAGAAGCCAATAAAAAATAAGCTTTGTGTGTTTTCTTTTTTAACTCTGAGGCAGCAAGCTGGAACCTGTTCAGATTTTAATGACTCACACAGTCACACTCTTTCTTAACAAGACAGATTGGTTAAAGTTGGTTTAATGGGTCTTCTTATTTCGCCATGATTTGCATGACAGAACATCTCCTCAGAGCTTTCTGTTAATAAATATACAATGCTCACACTCACGTTGGTCTATATATGCCACTTAGTAATAAACCGTTGTTTTAATTGTTCCAGCTAATTACGGAGTATTAAAGCTCAAAGAGGACGTTGACAGTTCTAACTGTGTTTGTTACTGTAAAAAAGGCGGTTGTATTTGTTTGATGTTAAATATAGAACTTGTGTTAGTAAGTAGTTATTATGGCAGTTTTTTATTTATATCTTCTCTGTGATTCTTTGTTTGCAGTATTGGCTTGACCCCTCAAAAACCCTTTCAGAACACAAAGACTTAATAACAAGTAAGTGTTTCCCCTAATCTCTATGGTGAGTTGAATGTGTCTCATTAATTTGGATGGTTTCATTGTAAATTTCACCTCACTAGGAAGACATTTGCCTCAGGGCCAAATTAGGTCTACCATGATGAATTTTTCCTTCATTAAAAATGTAGCAAATTAGGTATTAGGCGCAACTCCTCTGTCATGGAGTGATACATTTTCAAGTAACTTAATGTGTTGCATCTACGGTCAAAGGTTGCTTAGTTTAGTACCTCAAGAATACAGTGTAACAAGCTACATATAATATAATGGACATGTTTACATCTGTTGACATGTTTTGACGTGAGATGTGGTCTAACACACACATTTTCAGGGAAATGACTCATCCTGGCAAAATATAAAAAATATCACTAGCATGACTAAACTTTGGTTAAAGATGTGTCTTGTCATAGAGATCTTTCATAGACGAAGACATGGTAGCTTTGCAAAAGTATTTCTCTCTGACCTTCCCTCTCTATATCTCTACCTCTCTCGCACTTTCTCAGCAGGGCCTCCATACACTGTCTACTTTGGGGTTAAGTTTTATGCCGAGGATCCCTGCAAGCTAAAAGAGGAAATAACTAGGTGTGTATTTTTGGTAATGGCGTCTCTGTATTGTGTCCATATACACATCAAACATGTCCCACATAGATGCAGCCCTCACAGTGCAGGTGGGCCTCTATCCATGGTTCCTACGTATGGCTGTCTTCCTCCAGGCGCTATATGTGGGGGGTTAATGGATGTGTGTTTCAAGCAGCCGGTGTGTTTCTTCTTATCTCTCACACACCGGAGGTTTTTCCAACAGTCTGGGAACTTTAATAAATTCCCCGGTTTTCCTGAAATCCTGGTTGGACGATTTCGCGAGACTGTTTTGGGGAATCCTCCAACCTGAGGATTCCTGGATTTTTTTGCTACCCTAGTCTTACATGGTCTATCTCTGTGTGCGTGTGTGTGGGTCTGGATTTGTGTGTAGGTACCAGTTTTTCTTGCAGGTGAAGCAGGATATATTACAGGGTAGAATCCCATGTCCCTTAGACCTCAGTGCACAGCTGGCAGCCCTCGCCATACAGTGTAAGTAGTGAGAGAATGAATGGAGACGAAATAATAGTGTGTGTGACCGCCACTTTACTGTTCCTAGTATCATGTGATCTCTCACAGAGTCAAAACGTCTGCTCGTGTGTGTATGCCCTCACATGTTTTACCATCTCCCTCCAGCCGAGCTTGGCGAATTCGACCCGTACAAACACATGCCAGGGTACGTGTCGGCGTATCGCTTCGTCCCGGACCAGAAAGAGGAACTCGAGGACGCCATCGAGGCGATCCACAAAACGCTGACGTAAGACACCCCGAAGCCCCTCCCACACCCAACCTTCACACCTGCCCCCCCCCCCCATGACCGGCCACTCTGACAGCCAGCTCTAACGATAATCTCAGTCTAATCCCCTAACAGATTACAGAGTTTGTGCGTGAAAGGGTCTCAACTCTCTCCAGTGTACAGATATAATCACACATAATCTGTTGGTTACTATTCCCGTCTCGTTACAGTAGCTGGGTTATAAGGTCAGGTGGTGCGTTATGAAATGTACTTCAGAAGGACTCAGATTATCTGCAGAATCTGACCAAATAATTTCTCACAGAACGGTTTAATTGTGGAGACTTTTTACACACAACTACAAAAAAAACGTTAACGTTTTCTCAGGCTCTGTATCAATGAAAGAACACGTTTTCCCTGTTTCCTTTTAAAACCACATTGTGCATTATAGGCATGAAACCTTATTTCTTTCATAGATCTAGAGATGTTTTGGAATCTCTCCGCTTCTCTTCCAACCACGTTCAGTTTCATCCAAATGCGGTCCATTCCACGCCCGGCTGGATATCAGTTCGGGGAATACCGTTGGGAATACGGCACTGTGGAATGTTG
Source organism: Novumbra hubbsi (assembly GCA_016801125.1). Classification (NCBI taxonomy): domain Eukaryota; kingdom Metazoa; phylum Chordata; class Actinopteri; order Esociformes; family Umbridae; genus Novumbra; species Novumbra hubbsi. The sequence goes on from JACXGK010000967.1 coordinate 43,851, forward strand.
CGTGTGATCATAAGGATACCTCCCTTTCGGACTCTGCCTCACGCTCTTTGTAATAAGAGCCACCTGCCTCACAGCCAAGACAGACCTTGTCAGACAGTCACACGGGCCAACTATGCACAGACCTCTCTCCTGCCTGGTGTTTCAAAGTGGCCCGGAGGGAGTGTGTGTGTTCGTGCGCGTGTGGGTCTCCCGCTAAAGGGTTAAGGGATGACAGCCCGGGAGCGAGGAAGACTCCAGAGGCGTGAGGATGTGACGAGAGCTAAAGCCATTAATGACCGACTTTTACTAAACTAATAATTAAGCCCCAAAGAGCACAGCCGCCCGTGGGTTTGGGGTCAGGTTACACAGAGCACAGATGTCTGCCAGGACCCCGGCACCCTTGGTGAGGATTATGGATTCCACTTGTGGTGACTGGACTGGCCTGGCGAGCACGGTCCCCATTGTGTGATAGGCAGGTTGAAGACAAGGTGGCATGGGGGAGGGGGGGGCAGAGAGGGATGGAGAGAGAGAAAGAGAGAGACCAACAGGTCTGTACAAATCCTTATCAGAATATATTGAAAATGGAGAGATATTTATTTGACCTTTTCCGTTAAGACATCAAAATCGATTGAAATGTGATAACAACTCAGGTCAGTTCATTGACGCTTATTCTCAAGAAAGTCATTCCCCAAACAATGGCCACCTGACCAGTTCTGACAGCGTGAGAGCACACTTGATATATAACTTGATATATCATTTCACCGTGGCACACTAGCGTTCTCCGTGTGCATGACACTGACATGGACTGTCGTGGCAGTGAAGCGAGAGAAGTGATTTTGTAGTTGATTGAAGGGTGAAACAGCAGAAACAGCGAGGGGCTTTCCACAACTATCCACTCCATTACAGCAACACAACCTCCAAATTCCGTAACCGGCTGCCTACATCACACATGTAAGACAAAACACACACTAACAATCAACACACACCAGACCCTTGACGGAAGCCTCTGCCGCTTTCTCTCTGTGTTGATAATCCTCTCTGCCCGTCAGACAGGAACCGATGGATACCCAATTTATTATTCTATAACAGAAGCCTGTAAGGTTGGAGATTAAAACAGTTTTAGGCACTCTTAGAATTAGAGGTCACTGCATGAGGAATCCTGGAGTTAATCAAGTAACCACTGCTAGTCGATAGTTTCTATTTGCACCTTGGGTTAGTGGAGGTGGTCTTGGAGTAACTTGTTAATGGTTCAACGTAGCGACTAGTTCTGGAGTGATACTGGATTAGAGGTTCAGTAATTTAACTATTTTTGACTACTGACTAGATCAACATATTTCCTGGTCATGTGTTCTGTTCTGTTACCACATGTTAACGGTTGAACACTGACAGTTTTGTAACTCAGAATAAGCTAACAGGTGTGGAAGTTCCTCAAGAGCCTATGCAAATCCCAAAGTTGGAATTGTTACCACTTTATCACTATATGTTGTGGACAATGTCATTATATTTAAGAATACGTATGGAGCAACTTGTCCAGCAGAACGTATCGTGATGGAAAGACATTTATGCTAACCAAAAATAAGTATCTAAAAGCTGCTCCTCCATCAAGCTGAGTCTGAAATCTGACAGACTGCTTCTTCTACAATACCCCAAAAAAAGGCTCCCGTCTGAAACCTGAAACAAGGGGTTCCTCAAAGACCTTGTTCTGTGTCTGGCCCTGTAGGGGACATCTTAGATTAGTTAAAATGCTTATGAGGGATTTTGTTCTGGGTTTAACCCTTTTGGAGTTCTCCATAGAACCCAGGTTCTACCTGAAAGCCAAAACAGTTGTAGATAACATATAAAAGGATTAGAACAAAAATAGAGTGTTTATTCAGGGACGGCCAAATAACCATTTTGGGTTATTTTCTGCGAGTGTTTGACAAAGGGTCTGAACATCATTTGTGGTTGTTGTATTCCCTCAGGAGGCTCTTACAGTAGCTCCATCAGCCCCCCTCTTTCTTTCCTCGCTCATTTTTTGTCAGTGCTGTAACCCTGCAGGGAACATCAGCCCTGTGTCCTGGTAATGAGGCCTAAGCCCGGGTCATTATTAACCCAGAGAGTGTCCCGTTGAAAGTGGAGACCGCAGCAGCCTGGGCTGATTGGAGATCAGTCACTAGGGGAGCCGTTCGCGCTTCCCCCCGACGGCTGTCTGGCTGACTGATGATCAGAGACAGGCTGGGTTGGGTGGTGCAAAGGAGGGGAAGGGAAAGCATTGGGAAGAGAGATGTCGGGGCGAGTTGGATGCAGAGAGACGGAAGGAGGGAGCTCACGTTGGAGACGGCGAGGAGGAGCGGCCACGTGGGATGAGGTTGAGGAAGTGCGAGAAGGAGAGGGGAGACAGAGGTTGATGCGACAAGGGCGACATCAGGCTGGGCGTCTGTCCTAGAACTCTCCAGAGCCCGGGGACGTCGTCCTCACTGCGATCCGCTACGCGCGTCGAGTCGGCCCCACCGAGGCCTGGCACGCCCCACCGGCGCCAACACGGGCCCAGGGATGAGGGCCAGGGATGAGGGCCAGGGATGAGGGCCAAGGATGGAGCTCGTTCAGCCGGGTTCCCACTGGGCCCCTCTGGAGCAGCAGCCGCTCGGTTCCAACAGAGAACGCAGAACGCTGATACATGGACGCCAAAGCGGTCTCGCGAATACCCTGGGCGCAGGAACGCCCGTCAGTGACCCAACCCACCTCCCCTCCCCATTCTGAGTCGCCCGCTCGTCCCCGTCGGCCTCGGAATTTACACCGACCCCCCTTCAGCCCCCACCGCCCATAATGGGCACGCCAAACGAATCACAATGGACACCTGAAGAGGGAGCTAGGGATGAGATTGTGTCTTCAGGGTAGGGAGGAAGGAGGAGGGGGAGGAGGAGGGTTAGAAGAGGTGCACTCCTGGGGTCACACTTGAACAGGCCGAATGAGTCAGAGTGTTTGTGTTACTAATGTGTGCGATCAGGAGATCAATGAAACGGCTCCCGAGGCAAAGGGGGGTGGCTTGGTGCCGTGCTACAACCTCAGACATCACTCAGCAAGGGAGGTGTGGAGCACAGCTATG
>JACXGK010000967.1:47014-82888 GCA_016801125.1 Novumbra hubbsi
GGGGGGGGGGGGGGGGGGGGCAGGGGGGACTGGTCTGTTGAACACGGTCTCAGCTCTACCGTAACGTTCATTCATAGATGGAGCCAGAAATTGCAAAATTGGCCCCAAAGTTTGTCCCAAGAAAAGTATTGGCTTCTTGGCCGACATGCCTTAACAGTACAGTTGTTTTAAACATTGGTTGGTTGTTTTTTGGCTTGGTACCAAGGGGTAGTATATCAACTTAACTGAGGAATAGCATCACTCTTCATCCACATGTGTTCATCATGTTGTAAACTGACAGTTGAAACTTGTTTCACGCTTGATCAACGAAGTGAGTTAAGAAACACTTGGCTTCTTTGACGGCATGGTTTTGGTTTTTGAACACAGCCTTTTCTGTAAAGGATAGTAGTTAATGAGTAATAGAAGATAAATAGCCCGGAACGCAACTCTGTGGAACATTATCTTGCATGGAATTTCAGGAACGTAGAAAAAACATTACTCATTCGATCACAGGAAGGTTACCTATTGTTTCATGTTTCTTTTGTATTCTTTAGTAGACAAAAAAGTGGTGAAACCTAAACGGGACGTTTTTTGCTGAAAGAGCAGTGGGTCGCTGGAAAACCCTAGGCCACTTGACTTGAAATTTTGTTTGTTTTATTGAACTGATGTTTCTACTAGTTTTCATTTTGTCCTTGCTTTTAATGTGAATGTACACTGCCTTATTCATATTCAAGACATTGTCTTGTATCAGTCTTTGAGGACTATCACACCACACTACTCTAACCGACTCTATAAATACCTCAGTTCACACCCAAGGTCAATGTTAGATTTACAGTTTGAGATGTGGGGAATCAGGTGAATAACTGTCCATTACTGCTGTTAAAGCATCACTGTAGGTGGGAACTACAACGCAAAAACTATGAACAGTTGTTTTCTACTGTCTCTTGTATTGCAATCTCTTCATTATCACATTTACTTATTGGCATCAAAACAAGCAGCTAGAACAATTATGTTCCTGTCAGATTGTTTTGTACTAGGTCGTGCTATGCTATGAATGGAAATGTATGCTGTAGGATGTCGTAGATTCCTAGGTTGTCTTACGGTGCACATATAGTGCCTGTCCACAATGTATTTGTGGTGTGTGGCTTAACGGTTGTTCCTGATTTTTCACTAACAAGGTGACCTCTTTGTTCCAGGGGTCAGGTTCCCTCCGAAGCTGAAGTCAATTATTTAGGTATTGCCAAAACACTGGACATGTACGGAGTCGACCTTCACCCTGTATTTGTAAGTAGAAAGGATCCCTGTCACATACCGGGATGTTATCCAAGCTATATTTTGTGATTCCACAATTATCTTGTCATGATAATGTTATTTATGATGCACCTAGTCTTTCGTGACAGCCTCGAGATATTCACGGTCGCAAGACGATTGCGCAAATATTTTCTTACCTGTTGCCAAATGTCCCTGCAGTGTTATTTTTTCTGGTGGGTGCAGCTTATGTTAATTGTGTTTGCTATAATACCTTCCATCATTGTCTTTGCAGGGGGAGAATCAGTCAGAATACTTCCTGGGGTTGACACCGGTTGGAGTTGTTGTTTACAAAAACAAAACCCAAGTTGGGAAGTATTTCTGGTATGTAGTGTTTTTGTTGTTAGAGTATACAAGGACAGCTGTTTTTCCTATGTGCTGTATATAATGAGAATGTTTAATGTGCTACAACGCTTTACTTTCAGGCCAAGAATAACCAAAGTGCATTTTAAAGAAACACAGTTTGAGCTTCGAGTCGTTGGAAAAGATGTAAGTTGTCCATTGTCACTTTTCAGTAATTGGGATGATAAGGGATGTTTTGTTAAGTTTTGACTAGGTTTTTGCCTCTGTAATGAGTTATGTTATTTAGTATGATTTTGTAAACTCTGTAATGGGATTCACACTAGCAAATGTTATAACTGAATCAAAACCAATTTGTCTGGGCATCAGAGGTGTGAAAAATCTCATTATAAAAGCATTACCCATTTCAAACCTGATTATTTGGAGGAAAATGAAACTGACAATGTTCCCAGGGATATCTGCAGTGCTTCCATGTTAAACCTTGAAGTCCGGTGTGTTGAATCTTGAGACAGTTTGCCATCCTACAAATGTTTAAGGGGACGGATTACAGAAGCATGGGAGTGGCCTCGAAAGCTATCAATATTTTCAGAGGCTTACTTTCCTGCTGCAAATGACAAACAATAGGCACTTTACACAACCTTCACTCCCTTAAAAAACGTCCAGGTTAGGGCCGGGTACTTTTGGATAACTTTAAACATTCCAGCTTTTGAAAGTGAAGGTACCACACTGTTTCCAAAAAAGTGCAGAGTGCAATGATGTGGAACTCCTTTATTCCTATACTTAATTGAAAATAGTACAAAGACAACATATCAAATGATGAAACTGAGAAACGTTACTGTTTTGGGACAAATTCAGGCCTATTTTGAATTTGATGCCGGCAAAACATTTTTAAAAAGCTGTACATGAGAATGTTTACCACGGTGTTGACATGAGAATGTTTACCACGGTGTTGACATGAGAATGTTTACCACGGAGTTGACATGAGAATGTTTACCACGGTGTTGCAAAAAAAACACTGTAAGCGTTTGGGAACCAATTGCTGTAGTTTTGAAAGTGAAATGTTTTCCCATTCTTGCTTGATATAGGATTTTAGCTGCTCAATAGTTCAGGGTCTCCTTTGTCATATTTTTCACTTGAGTGACAGGTCCTGGACTGCAGGCAGGCCAGTTTAGCACCTACACATGTTTACTACGGAGCCATGCTGTTGTAATATGTGCAGAAATACGCAAGTCCTTTGCAGCGTTTCTTGATGTTGTTATGATCTATATATGTATATATGGCTTCTTCTTTGCATGGTAGAGTTTTAACTTGCATTTGTGGATGCAGCAACTTACTATGTTCACAGACAAGGGTTTTCAGAAGTGTTCCTGAGCCCATGCATCGATTTCCACTAAATAATCTGTTTTTAATGCAGTGCCATCTGAGGGCCATAAGATCACGGTCATCCAATATTGGTTTACGGACAGATCTACAGTATATGATTAAATAGTTCTAGTTCTAGAGTTTAGTTCCCCAAACTCTTTGCAATATTACGCTGAGAAATGCTATTCGTAAATTGTTGCACTGTTTGCCTGCAAGATTTTTAAGAATGGTGAACACGTCCTAAATTTTTATTCAGAAAGGCTCAACCTGTCTAGGATGCTTTTATTATACTTAATCATGTTATATACCTGTTGCCAATTAACCTAGATAGTTGTGAGATGTTCCACCGTATTTTGTTTTTTTTCCCAGCATGCATAATCATTTATTGCAACAGTACAGCAGATATAATACTTTATTGCCAGAATACAGCCGAGATACTTTATTGCGCTAATACAGCAGATATAAAGTGCAATCATCCTCTTTAACATCTGCATGATATCAAAGCCAAAAAAGAAAAAGCTTTCCTACTATGTTCTATGTATCTCTTGACTGTTTACATTTCTAATTGAAACAACAGGCCTCAACTCTAGGATGGTTTCTACATTTATTCTTCTATGTAGTGTAGATGGGTATTATTAGACATGTTGGTAGAGCCAAATTTATGAAGGTCAGCAACCGTTTCTGACATTACCCATGTTGATAGATGAATAAGAGAGTTTGACATCTGACACCTAATATTTTTATAAGTGAACCATGAAGTTATATATAACCACTTAAGAGTTCCCAATGAATAAGATACACTTGATCGATATCAGTGGGAAGATTATTTTATTAGATTTGGTCCACATTAATGTTGAAAATTAAAATGTTTTTTCTCTGAACAATTTTGCTTCAATAATACCATGAATGTCTTGGACACCTGGCTGTTATCTACTAGAACAAGCGAGCAGGGTCAAAAAATGGCACTCGCCAGATGGGAGTAAATTTTGTCTTTGGCGAGAAAATCACCGAGACTACACGCCACACTGGCGGGTAGACAAAGATAATGTCAAACACGCGCTAGAGAAAGCAGCTGGGTTGCTGTCACTTCAATCAGTTGGATCTGTCGCGCTGCACGTGTCGTTCTCGTGCGTATTACGTAACATTGATTGCGTCTGTCTTCAAACAGCATTTTTAGTACAGTAGATAAAACCGGAGGTAAACCTACTTGTTGACGGTTAGATAAGTCAGTAAGTTAGATAAGACAGTATGATAACCCAGCCATCATGTGTAGGTGTACTGCGGGAGTGGAGACCCCAACAAAGAAAAACACCCTTTCTTGACGAGGAGACCACTCCTATCGTGGCTAATGCGAGCGCTCGTCATCTTATCCACCGAAAATAATGAGGAACTTCTCTGAAATATAGCGATAATTAAATTGTTCCAAGAACATGGCTGGTGTCTGAGGGGGTTATGTTTTGCAATGTGTGTCGTGCTAATGTAAAGGAAAAGCCCAGAGGCAATTCCTTCGTTGCTGGCACTACAACCATGAAACTGGAGAACATACTACTTCACGAGTGCTCAATGTCACAGTGATTGCACGCGAGTCGTCTGGGAAGTTTCTGCTCCTCCAGGGTACCCCAGCAGTACAGGCTCTCACAAAACTATCTAAAGCTACCGCTTAAAGAACTACCATCCCTTTCCGAACCATACACGCCATTGCCAAGAAAGCGAGACCCTATTTGGTTTCGAATGGATGTGCGAGTTAGTTTGATTCAAGATGTGGTGTTTTATAATATATAAAATATTACTCAGTACCCACCTAAGATCATGCTATCCACCTTGTTCATTTCTTTTAATTTCTTTTAATTGTTTTGTGCCTAGAGGCACCTCTATACGGTATGTCCTGACTGTGAGCCCGAGGAACAAAGATGGCCAGGGGCCCCCAGCCAGGACTTGACAGTTCCCAGTTATCGTCTACCCATTGATATTTTTGTCTAGAATTATGTTTCTTTTAAATTGGTGTTGCAAATGACAGTCTTCTCTGATGTGTCTACTAGCAAGCTTCTTCTACCATACTTGTCCCAAGAAAAAAGACTGATCAACTTGACATTACAATATGTCTGGTCTGTCCTGTATTTTAAGATTTGCATCTTGCGCTACCAATTCCAAACTGCACCATCCAATGCAGTGCATTTTAATAAAACCCTGTAAGTTAAAGTTAGTTTATATATATTTGGAAAAAATATGTTTGAACTAATTGCAACATAAAATGTGTTTCTTATTTCACATAAATGTTTGTTAAAGCAACATAAAGTTTTTGTTTTGCAAAAATCAAATTTTTATTTGGGGGGGCAAAGGTGTGACCTTATTTAAAGCAGCGGAAATTAAGACTAGTGACGGTTATAAATGTGTACCATTGTATTGAGTAGTTTAATTAAGGACATGTTTTTCATATCCTTTGTTTGAACTACATACTGAGGGTCAGCCACCAACGACAGACTCCCACAAGCACTGTGCCTGCATGAAGTGTATCTTCTGAGGGCTGGGGGGCAGTGGATCAAACCATGGTGAGGCAAAGGGCGGGGGGGGCGCCCTTTGAAAATTGAAAATGCGCTATTGATTGTCTTTAATCAACACAAGGGCCTAGATTACATGTTATTAATATTATTGAAATGACATAGTTATGTTCACAGTGATTTATTGGGAGTACAAATCATAGTTTTCCAAAGATGGGTGGTCGTGTCTCCCCACGAGTATCTCTCCTCCACAGAATATGTTTTGGAATTGTGCAGCAATTCCCCCACTTTTTCCTTTTCAATTGCATTTTTTCACAAATAGGGTTACAAATGAAAGAGAAATAAATAGGAACCAAACAAGCAGTTCTATCATGTGTTTACAATATAAGGTGCACCCCCCACAAGCCGCAGTAACTGAAGTCCCCCAGAGCACGAGCCAAAGTAACCACTTGTTTAGAAAAAAGAAAAACACAACGATTGTGTCCTATTCAGACACACTTGCACAGTAATGATTTATCTTCCAGAGATTACAAGTGGAAATTCAATAGGATTGATACAAAAAAGTATATTCACACATACATACATACATACATACATATAAACTTATTTATATTCTAGAATTTGAGTTAGTTCCGTCCCCCTAGATCCCAAAGAGGCAGTAATCTTTCCCAGTATCATTTTTTTTTCATCACCAGCAGCAACAAACTTCTTGGTCTTGATTCTATGATTATGGCAAAACACTTGAATCGGTCAAGGCTCACGACGTCTTGAAAATTAATGTATTATCCAAGGGAAGAATGGTGTTTTTAATTGAGGTCACCCAATAAGACTCTCTGTAAACTAACTTCTGGAATGACTCAGTGACACAACAACCTGTCATAAACTTGATACCAGAATGTTGCCACTATAGGACAATACCATAATAGATGATCAATTGTTTCTGTTTCGTCCTGACATAGCCTAAAGCATTCTTTTTGTGGCCAGATTTATGTACAGCCAATTTAACTGAAAGGCTTTCGGAGACCCAACAATAGTTGTTTTGTATACGTACACTTGTCGCTATGAAATTGCAATATCAATCAATCAATCAAGTTTATTTATATAGCACAATTCATACATAGATGCAATTCAATGTGCTTTACAACACAAGACATTAAAAGAGAAATAAAAAGAGAAAATAAAAAAATAAAAACTTTAAAAGAATTAAAAGAGCAATACAATTTTATAACTAACAGTCTATCTAACACATGTCCTCTATTCGCCCGTCCACACATTCACTCAGTAAACATCCAATGCAATTCAGGTCTCGTTATACAAACAGCCTGATATTTTATCCGTGGATCAGTCACACGATGCAGCGCGCCCACTTACATCCCAGTGTATATAAAAAAGTGCTTTAGAATGCTGTATGGTGCTGCAGTCAGAAGGTTTGTAGCAAGATGGAAAAGATAAACTTTACGGTTTATGTAGTCCAGTGTAAGTCCAGTTTTAATTCTCTGTTTACATTGGTGTGGTATAGCTGCAATGAGCTGATTATACCTCTGAAGTGAGCACGTTTCTCCATATATTTGTTTTGTGATACGTTTTTGCTCGAAAATAACAAGTTTACCATCTTTGTTCAAGATGTCTTTCCATTTTTTCTCTTTTGTACTGTCTTTGTATTGGTTAGACTAATGTTATTGTATGAATACAGTTGTGATTTCTAAAATGACCATGGTGGCAGTTTGTTGTTTGAGTGTGCATCTATTTTTCAAGAAACAATAAAGTTTCTCAGTTTCACTGTTACTATGTTCTATTGAATATAGGGTTTAATAGTTTGCATTCTGTATTTCTTTACATTCTACATAGACCAACTATTTTGGAATCGGAAGCAGAGGCAGTATTTTCTCTGTTGGGATCATGTGACTCACTGAGACTTGCTAAAGAAGATTTTGAACATGGTTTAATTATTCATTCACTTTCACTGGCAGTAAAGGACCAATGAGGTTCATTAAGCCTGGCATACAGAGCTAGCGGAGAAGACAGACACCCATGAAAAGCCCATCACTGACAGTCCACTATAAGAACACACAAGATCAATGGTTTATTTCATTATGGACCTACAGTACCTCCTCTCAGAAATCTGTAGATGTTCGAGAAAGAGGGACTTTGCTTGCTTCTAAAATGGAACCCTATTCCCTACAGAGTACCACACTTGTGACCTCTGTTCTGCTAAGAGCCATTTTGAACACACTGATCACCATACGTACAGTTAACAGGAGGGACCCAACGGCCTTTCCACCAGCACCAAACACTATTCCACTTATCCTGTTGTGTTCAGACGGATGAAATAATGGCACAGTGTGTGCAGTAGATGGCCACTATACCATTACTAAGACCAGATCTTACCGCTGTTATAAACCTTTTACCAATACAATTAAAGGAGTGAAAAGCCGCCATACCTGTGGTCCACAATCTCATATACAGCACCATGGCCTTCAGCCAATCAGCATTCAGGTGTCGTACTACAGTTAGTTATTGTGAAATGTCCTGGTAATTGGCCCTCTAGCCACACAGTGTCTACAGTGTTAGCGCTGAGTACAGTCTCCGCTAACACAGGGATTTTGCCTGTAAATTTGCATCCTGCTAAACATTCCGAGGGGTCAGAGCTGGGGCTGCTTGGTTGGATTTGTACGATTTCTTTGTTTGTATGAGAGATGTGGTTATTTAATTACAGTGCACAGAGACGTCGTTCTTTTTCGAGGCGCCTAATAAGACGGCTTGTAAACATCTGTGGAAGTGCTGCGTCGAACATCACACTTTCTTCAGGTGAGCACACTCACCCCCCCCCCCCCGCACACATACACAAACACACATACACACACACACACACTACACTGTTTTAGGGGAATACCTTTCCAACATTACTGTAACTTCACAGAATTTATATCCTTCACCTCAGGTAAACCCCCCAACTCACTCTCAAGTGAAAAATGATCCTTCTATCTACAACACAATCACCCACACTATTCCCAGAAACCCTTTCATCCCCTCAGGTAGAAACTTAACACTATCTCAGACGTCTTAATGTTCAGATCCCAGAATGGCTCCATTCCTTGCGAGTCAAATTCCCCAGTACTTCAGTCCTCAATCAAAGTGAAAAAGGCCCCTCGTTGGTGTGTATGTTTGTGACGTTGCCCTAATGAGAGCGGACTGTACCCAACCGTTAATCCGCGTGTGAACACTGCGGTCTCCCGGGTCCCTTCGACACAGGCTGCCGGTCTGAGAGGAGGGGGTTGAACCGGACACGTTTATAGGCCGGTCTGAGAGGAGGAGGTTGATCCTGACATGCTCATAGGCCGGGCAGAGAGAAGAGGGTTGAACCAGACATGTTTATAGGCCGGTCTAAGAGGAGGAGGTTGAACCGGAAATGTTCATGGGCCGGGCAGAGAGGAGAGGGTGGAACCGCACTCGCTTATAGGCCGTTCTGAGAGGAGAGCGTTGAACCGGACACATTCATAGGCCGGTCTGAGAGGGAGGTGGTATTGGGGTGGGTCAATAAACAGGGGGTAGAGGGTTAAAGGCTGCAGTCCTAAAGTTAAGCTACACCGTATATGCTTTTGAAGATCCCAGAAAAACATGAAACAAAAATAAAAGCATTTAGTTCGTTTTGGTTATTTTAACCCATGTCTGGGTGATAGACTGCCCCATCCTTTTAGAAATATCAGCCAGAGATTATATGTTAGTTCTATGCATTCAGGAAATAATACACCCCCACACACAGAGTCTTGTTCTTTTTTGGACTCAGAGCACTGCGTAAAAAAAAAGAAAGTAAAGCCAAGACACTAAAGTTACATAGATAAAAAACAGAATGCTATAATCCTGCGTTCAGTCAGTAGGGAAGTAAAAGCCCCAATGTCAGCTTGGCTGGGGACTAATGAGGACAGTTTCTGCACAATACCAAAAACAGCTTTCCTGGGGCACGGTTGCTGGTTAACGTTTAGCACTTGAGCTACAATTCTGAAAATAGATTCCCAATAGTTCTTAAGGGCAGGGCACAGAGCAAACATATGATTAAGGTCACACGGGGAGACGTGACATCTATCACATTGATCCTTCACATACAGATAGATTAGAGCTAGCCTCAACTTGGAAATATTAGCTCTGTGCACAATCGTAAATTCTATAAGACCCAGACGAGCGCAGGATGTAGCGGAGCGTACCCTGTCAATCGCCTCCTCCCACCACTCCGGTGGGAATGCCCATCTCCCGCTCCCAGGCACATTTAGCTTTGTTAGCGGAGTGCTTGTCCAACGACAGAATAACCGAATAGATCTGAGAGGTTAATCTCTTCTGTCGAGGTAGTAAAGACAATACCAGGGTCCAAAGCACTGCTTTTTAATGAAACACAAAAGCTCTTAGTGGTGTTTCAGGGGCCATTCTTTAATTAAAGCAAAGACCAGAACACGAGACCTGCGCCTCTGGAGAGAAGAGAAATATGGAAAAAATTCAGTTTGCTTCTGTCTATCTGAATGAATATAAAATTCAAACACGATGCTGGCCACCTTTACGAAAGACGCCGTTATTTAATTCTGAGTGCTTATTCACACTGAAAGAAGTGCATGTATTACAGCATAATAACATGACAATGTCCACAAGTTCTTGGCATGTTCTAATACTTCATTGAAACCCAGTCCTTCTTACAATTGTCTCCTCGTTTTCTAGGATGCCAGAAAATGATGCTAACACACTGACAAGAAAACTATCAAAATTTGGTTCTCTGGGATCCAAACATCGGTACAGGTGAGCAAGCTTCTATTTTTCATGACTTTTAAACGTATTCATGCACGATTGTAAAAACTGTATGAAATATTTTGAATATAATGCAATTCTAGAATCTGTTAGATCCATACAAAGATATGTAGAGTAGGAATATTGTAGCATTATTCCCAAGCCATCACTTTTGGATTGTGTGGGAGATGGAAGGGGCGATGTCTTCAGATAAAGGTAAATCCAGGAGGTCTCCCACCATGTATTCATGCCAAAAACCCACAGCCTCATGAATTATGGACAATAATTATGTATAAGAGTCAACAGGGGGGATACAGTGCTTAACAGACAGACTGTGTGTGTGTGTGTGTGTGTGACAGCGCAAAGACCTGCAGCTCCTAAATAATTCATGATTCACCCAACATCCATCTCTCTTGTCTTCTTCTTATAAAGCAGCTTTTTTTTCTTCGTTTCTTAGGCACCATTGACCTTGACTAGTTTTATGTTTTTCCATGTTCTAATCGCCATTTGGCGCCTTGTTGTTACGCCGGCCGCAATTCTGTTGGCCGGCGAACGCGGCTCAACCCCCTCGGTTGGTAGAGCATGGCGCTCAATTACAGAAACGTAGGGCCGCCACCAATGTAAGTCGCTCTAGATAACAGTGTCTACCGGAGACGTGAATGTGAACGTTTCATTTTGCATGACCACGTTCTGTGTTAGAATACCTTAAAAAGATGGGCAGCGTTAGCTTTTTAACACAACCAGTTGTCAGAGTTCAGCCACCTGTTTTGCTTTACCAGTACATGGCTGCACACCATCTTTGCGCTAGCTCACAGGGGGAAGCCATTGGCAATGCGTTTTACTGTCACCGTGTCTCAGTGTCTCTATGCGAGGGACAAAAGGTTCTGACATGTGAAAGGTCATCCGTCTCTCTTTTTCCCCTAGTGGAAAGACTGCCATTCAGATGAGCAGGGATCCCTCGATTACTCTTCCGCGGCCAGACCAGCATGTGGTCAGGACCCACAGCAAGACCTACCCCAAGAGACCACTCCAGACGACAGGTGAGCTGGACATCAGGACCGCATACTCTACATGCTTACAGGCGTCATTCCATCATCCTGGTGCAGGGGAACTGTCTTGCACTGCATGACTTGTGTGTTTTTGAGGTTTAAGAAGGTAAAGTTGTTTCTAGAACGTTTATTGTTTTATTGACCCCCACCAACATTCCCACAGAACTCAAACGTCCACACAAATGTCATGTTGCTGTAGTAGTGTTATTCGTATCACAAAGGAGATGCAACCAAAGCAACATCCACAGACGAAATACACAGCGTCTGACAAGCCCAATGTCCCCACCGTAAATGTCCTCATGGTGTGTGACGTGTACATTGTCTCTACATCGTATCCATCTACCTCCCGGTAGAACCTCTCAGGTTAACGTCAGGACCTCGCCTGTCAGTTCTACATAGCTAAGTTGAGTCTCAGTTGCCAAACTTTGACTTGAAAACGCCCTCTTCCGGAAAACTATGCAAGGTCTTAAATTAATTAGCTAATTAAATTCACTTCAGCTGTTCACGCGCAGGCAGACAGACAGTATGCTAGCTTAATGAGCTTGACTTAGCATTGTTGCATCGGCTGTGTGCAGCCGGAGTGTAATCACTCTCAGACACGTTCAGTGGTTTAAATCACTTTAATTGCATCCGCAGGGCTCACAAACAGACAAAGCTGTGTATCCTTCAATGAACCTGAGCACTTCACACTACAATGAAATATATTTACCAGTTGCTGAGACTGGGCTTGAGTTGAGAAAGAGGCAGGCAAACTCACCAAAACCTTTCCTTTTCCTTCTAGGATTGAACAACGGGAATCGGTCCAACGTGAAGACGGAGAATAAAATGATCGCTCCTTCGCCCGTAAAGAGGTAACAGAGAAGTGAAAGTCATGTTACAGGCACGCGCAGAATATAATGAACGAGCGAGACGGCTGGGCCGCTGAAAGGGTGTGGCACTGAAGTCACTGCCCTGAAGTTTACCGTCATTTCCAGACCGGATTTTGATTCCTAGTCACAGAAACACATATCTTGACATCAACTGTCCACAGACTTCTTGGAGCTGCTACTATTAATCAGGGCCTTAATCAAGAATTTAACATTGCGAAATTATGCTCTTAGAAAAATGGGGTAAAATGGAGAAATGAATGTAAATAGAAATCAAAGGAGAAGCTTTTTAAGTAGAAAGGGACAGGCGCTTTGTAAAAATGCTTAGCCTGAACAAGATACAACGATGACATGTTGGCTTTTTTTGTGTTTCTTTACCCATCTGTTTACCCCTTTGTTTTACCTTTAGCTCCAAACTTATTAAGGCAGAGAATGGTGGTCCAGAGGAGCAGCGAGGGAAGCCCAGTGCACCATGGGATGAGAATGCCCCACAAAGGTGCAGTACTGTCTGACTAGCATCTCTGCTCTGTGATCACTGTTCACGTCTTATGTCTTCATTACACTGTTGTCTTATTGACTAATAATAAGCATCCTTTCTTTGTTATGTGTTAAGTACATTATTTATATTTCATGTAGTAAACTCACACACACACACAAAGGCACACACACACTATTATCCAGTGCTATTTGCATTTCAAAGAGCATTTGCCATTTCATCTCCATGTTGATTTGTGTTGTTATCTTGGGGCTGTGATGTGCTTGCTGCTCAGGAGCTGTGTTTGCATCTGTGTGTGTGTGTCTCTTTGTTTCATCAGGCGTGCTAGCGCTACAGTGTGAGAGAGGTTTTAGCGGTGCCTTATCAAAGGATAATTAATTCAGACTGGATGTGTGTGTGTGTGAAGCCTTGGGTCACCTAGAAGCAGTCAGTATTGTGACCTTCTGCTCCAGACATTTAGCTCTATCCTCTGAGGCCGTGTGGTCATCGTCCTGGCCTTTCCTGGCATATCTATCTGTTGTGGTCTGGGCAAGTCTTATACGTTCTCGCGCATATTGTTGCACATCAACAATGGCCTTTGTTGGTTTTTTTCGGAGCTGGTTTTATCAAGCAGCCCTGTGTGTCCATGGGCCTTAAAGCCGGCTGCCGGTCCTAGCGGCCCGTCTGACCGCGTTCCGTTGTGTTTCTCCGCAGTGGGCTGTACGGCACGGCCAACGAGCGCACAAAGTCCCCCAAATTCCCCGCGCCTCGTGGGCGGCCGGCGCCGGGGGGCAATGAGGCGTCCCAGGGCGGGTGCAGGTGGGTACCGTTCAACTATGACCTTTCCCCTGTCAACGCCTCTCAGCCCTCCTCCCAGGAGGTCCGGTTGACGTTGAGTACGTTAAGGGCTCCCGGTGTGGTCTGTGCTGCTGGACGTGTTTCTGCTTTAGCTACGTAATGGCACTTCACCAGCTTACAAGTTACATGGACCGACCAGGTGTGTGTAAAGCGAATCTCAGCTGGTGACGGAAGGGCAAGAGGCTGTCGTCACTGCCTCTGTGGGGATGTGCTGCCTTCTACTGGTTTGCTGCGGAACTAACGGGAACTAACATGGAACTTACGGAAGAGGCTTTCTAGTTCTAGCTCTGTCAAGATGCATTATTAACACAGCTGTGTTGTTCGTATGGGTCTGGGTCCGGCATACTTCATCTGGAAATTCCTAGCATACCAAGGGCCTCTGTGTTCAAATGTACTGTGTGTGTTGTACTGGTAAGGCAATGTAATAATTGGGACAGGAAAGATGTACCCTTTTTAAACTAGCATTTAACACAATGATCCTTTTCTGGGGTTTTGAAAGGAGAGCTAATGAAGCCTAATGAGCTGAAAAGATGAACATACCAAAAAGGCATTGTTTTATGTTTGCATTAAGTAGACATGATGGAGTAACTCACCTCCATCACATGATGGTGCAGACAATATTACTAATAACATCAACACAGTAATATCATAATAGTAAAACCATCACATGATGGGGCAGACCATACTACTAATAACATCTACACTGTAATGTCATAATAGTAATGTATAAGTACCAATCCTCTGCAGAAGGAAACTATTTGGTGGCTGGGGAGGTGGGTGGAGGCAGGGGTGGTGGGTGGAGGCTGGGGTGGTTGGTGGAGGCAGGGGTGGTGGGTGGAGGCAGGGGTGGTGGGTGAGTTTAGCAACCACATGCTAACATGAACAGCAGAGTAGCAGACAGAGTGAGTACCCTTACTGACATAAAGCCAATAGACCACCATTATAGATTAGGAAACCTCATTATTTAGCAGACTCACACATTACATATTGCTTATTATGTATTACTAGTTAGCAGTGGCTAAAAGTTAGCTAACATTTATAATGACTGTTTAAAGCAAAACCATGGATGCTGGTTTCTCTTGGCCCCTACATTACCGTAGGTGAAGCATTATGAAACTGTCTTGTAAAATAGTAAATTTCGACCAAAATTGTCCAGCGTGCGTGACGACCGTGAATCGGTAATAAGAATGACAATAATGACACGTGTTTGGTGTGGTCTCTCAGGAAAGGCCAGGCCAGTGATCCAACAGATCCCCGGCAGCAGAACAAACAGAGAAGAAGGTACAGTTAACACTTGAACATTTCACTTTCTCTATAGTGGTCACATCTTCCGTCACATCCGTCCTCCACCCACTTGGTCAGAGTGAAAACCAAATGATAACTGACATGGTGTATTCTTATGTGGCAGCTTACTCCCCAAGTCCACCATCTTGGCTCTTGGCAGTTTTCTACTCTCTGTGTGGTTGTACTTAGTTGCTGTACATACACCAATTCCTTGAGTGTATTCTGTAAACATCCACCCATCCTCCCTCTCTCTCTCTCACACACATTCATTATTTCACTCTGACAAGCCATTAACAAGCAACATTCTACATCGTTGACTTGCCCCTCGTCAACTTTTAACCCTGTTTTACACCTCCACCACCCGCAGGTCACGTTCCCGTGGCAACACCAGTAGTGGCAGCGAGTCTGAGAACTCAACCCGGGAACATCGCAAAAAGAGAAACCGGTGAGTGATGTCGTGTCAGGCATACCAGTTGACAACTTATAAATCATGTCCTGGGCTGTTTTAAATCTTTAAATCGTATTTCTTTAATGTTGTATAGGAAATGATCATTTGTTACAATTCTTTGCTAGCTAGCTTGCTAACGACTGTCGAATAGAGTACCGTAGGTAAGGCACACGTTTGGAAAGCGCAAGAAGAATGGACAACAAATAGGCCGCTAAAGCAGCAGGCTTGAAAAGATTAATAATATTTGTAGGATACAGTGATGTCACTCTAAGCTGTTTTAGAAAAAGCATTTCACAATACATTTCCTGGTGGATTTACATTCTGTTTGATGCTTTAACTTTTGAGAGGGTTGGGTTTGTGCTCTTGTGGATGTATGCTTTTCAGAGGGTGTGTAGGTGGAGGTGTGGGAGAGAGTATATATGTGTGTACGAGGTCAATTCTGCAGGCTTATCAATGCACAAGCTCCTACGATTACATTGTTGTATTAAGTCATACAGATGCTTTACAGTGTATGCACTTTTAAATTAATACACATTCCTAAATGTGTAACTTTATATTTTAATATGAAAAACAAAACATAAATTTGACCAAATATGTAAAAAGTCGACTTCCTGAAATTAAAAGAATAATGACACAGTCTTTGCGAGACGGAGCAAGTCAGGTTGAATTTGACCCAGAACAGGTTAGTTCGTTTAAATAGGCTTGTTGAAATAGACATTGACCTGGCTAGCGACACATTTGTATGACCTGGTTAATCTCGTAGATGATCAAAGTGACCTTGTTCATTCCTCAGTATCATGTAAATATATTCACTGTATTGATTTGCTAGGACCTTTTTATATGTCAGTTGTGTCATCTCAGTTCCTGTCTGCATACATGGAACATGGTTGCACGTTTAAGACTTCCAGGTCTAGTATGTACATGTAACAATTTCATACACAGTGGGGTGTAATGTATGTACACTACGTTCAAATGTTTGGGGTAACTTAGAAATGTCCTTCTTTTCGAAAGAAAAGCAAATTATTTGTCAAGTAAAATAACATAAAATTGAATAGAAATAATGTTTAGACATTGTTAATGTTATAAATTATAACCGATTTTTTTTTCATGGAATATATACACAAAGGCCCATTATCAGCAACCATCAGTCCTGTGTTCCAATGACCCGTTGTATGCTAATCCAAGTTTGTCCTTTTATAAGGCTAAGTTATCATTTGAAAACAATTTTGCAATTAAGTAAGCACTGCTGTATACTGTTGTGCGGATTAAAGAAGCACTAAAACTGGCCTTAACACTGGTTGAGTATCTAGAGCATCAGCGATTGTGGGGTTGATTACAGGCTCAAAATGGCTAGAAACACAATTCTTTTCTAAAACTTTCCTATTCTTGTTCTGAGAAATGAAGGCTATTCCATGTGAGATACTGACTAGAAACTGAAGATCTTGTACAACGCTGTGTACTACTCCCTTCACACAACAGCGCCAACAGGCTCTAACCAGAACAGAAACAGCAGTGGGAGGCCCTTTTCACAACTGAGCAAGAGGACAAATACATGTGTAGTTTGAGAAAAAGGTGCCTCACAGGTCCTTAACGGGTAGCTTCATTAAATAGTACCCGCAGAACACCTCAACATCAACAGTGAAAAGGGCAAATCTGGGATGCTGGCCTTCTGGGCAGAGTTGCAAAGAAAAGGCCACATCTCAGACTGGCCAATAAAAAGAAAATGGCGAAATGCAGTCTCTGGAAGATTGGGAAAAAGTGTTATGGACAGACAAATCTAAGTACGAGGTCCACACCATTTGCAACGCTGTGCCATAAAACATAGGGGGGAGTATCTTCCGATTGCCTAAAACAAATTATGACTAGAATGCCAAAGGTCTGCAAGGCTTTAAATGCTGCAAATGGAGTATTCTTGACCAAAGCAAAGTTTGAAGGACACAATTATTATGTCTGTAAAATGTCATATTCCCTATTTAATTTGCTTTATTTCCTATTCAAAACAAAACAAGGAAAACAAGGACATTTCTTAGTGACCACAAACCTCTGAACGGTAGTGTATAAAGACAGTTGTTTTCATTTTGAAATATAGAAATCCCCAAATAAAATACAAAATGTTGGAGTGCAAAACGTAAACTAAAAATACATTTGTCACTGATGTACACATTTTGCCTCACGTCACAAATATATCAATATATTTGTTTAATATCTTACTGTGGATGTCAGACCCTGACAACCGGGAACTGAGGAAATACCTCTGGGTCAATCATGATAACTTCTTGACTAGAAACTACTGCATCTCCTGTTGTCTTCCTGTGGCCTTGAACAGAAAGGTCTTCCCTTGGTTTGTTACATGAAGGTTCTGGGGTGCCAGGTGGTGTTTTGGTTCCTGGTATCTCCTGCCCAATTGTATCAACGCACCAGCAGGATCCAGTAGAACATTGCCAGGCTTTGTAATGACCTTGTTCATCACACTGTGGTTTAAAGTCTTCCGCAATGTGTACCCCACCTGAATTAGTCGTCTGCTCTCTGTCTCTTTGTTCTTCACAATCCGTCTTGGCCCTCTCACTGTAATCCATTTCTGGTTCATCACAGTTTGGCTTCTCAGTGCCCGGTCCATTTCTGGTCCCTGCTCTCTCCTGCCCCCTGCTGTCCACACACCAGCAAGCTCCTGTAAAGTTTTGGCATTGCATGGCTTTGTATTGACCTTGCAGATCACACTGGGGTACAAAGTCTACTGGGGGATTGTCTCTACGTTGTTCACAATCAGTCTTGGTCCTTTGACTATTACCTGCTGGATTTTGCATTTGGCACCTCTGTTCACAGGATCCTGCTTGACGGTGGCACACTGCTGTGCTACAGTGAATGTGCACCTTCTCTCTCAGGAGGACCATGGACATCAGATCCACAAACGTGAACATCCTCAGGGCGAAGCGCTTGTAGTGGGATGGGTTAGATAGACCAGAGGTGGGTACCACTGGGATAGGCACGGTCATGTAACGGTCATCCTGGAAGGAACACCCGTCGAACAGGAGGTCCCACTGGGGCAGACTGTCACGTTGGGGGGCTGTGGTAGCCCAGCAATGATTCAGTATCAGGACAACGCCGGGATCGGTCATCCCCAGAATGCGGACCTCAACATATACAGGATCCCTGAGAGCCTTGGTGACAGGGTAGTGGGCATCTGTGTAGTAAGAGGTGTACGCTTCGTCATCCTCATTACAGCCCTTGGCGAGACAACGTCCGCTGGCCAGTCTGAGCTCCACGTTAAGATCTGCAAGACTGACCACCGGTTCAGGGTTTCTGACTGGCCTCAGCTCCATGATCACTGTCTCAACTGAAGATCTGGTATACCTACACTGGAAGAGAATGTCACTGTGGCTGTCCCTAGTGATTGAGCCGACGGGTCCAACCGTCACCTCGTATGAAGAGGACAACCGGTTCTCATAAACAATTCGACCCACTTCCTCAGTTATCACAGTTCCACATTCTGTGAATTTGAACTGGTAAACGGCGAAAGAAGAACTGATGACAGGTTTGCAGTGGGATTCGTTCCTTCCCAGCAGGTGACTGGACGTCAGGTTGGTCAGAGTGGGATCCCTGGCCACCACCACCACAAACTGGCCATCCTTGGTACATTGGACAGTAGCTTTTTTCCCAAAGAAGCATCTCTGTCCATCAAAACAGCAGTTAATAGCCTGGCATCTGGCTGCAGTGATGTCAGGAAGTCCACAAGCCACCTTATCATTGTCTTCAACGTTGCAGATCTGCTTTGGAACTGGGTCTGTGTTGTTAGAGGGTTTTGGTTGAGGCGTGGATGGGTCAATCACAGGCGGTGTGGAAGGGTTCTGAGGATGGGGTTCGGCGGGCTGCTGTAGCCTGTCTTGGGATTTCTGTCCTTTCCAGAGTTCAGCGTCACACGGATAACCAAGCATGGCCATTGCCATGAGACACACGACACTCAACGGGATGGCCATTGATTCCTGATCCCGATACAATGGGAGAAACCCATAAGGCTCATTGTGACTCTTGCTGCTGCTTTCATACAAACATAAAGGGGGTTGATCTCGTGGCTCTGAATGGGACCAAAAACATCTGACCTATCGGAAAGACTCTTTTATTGGGGGTGGGGAATGTTTGACGTTTAGAAATAGATTGACAAAGGCGATGTTCTGGTCACAAAGACCTCCTGCATGACTTTAATCAGAGTTGAATGACTTCATGACCGTAATGTAGTTTTTTCTTTCTACGAATGATCATTTGTTAGGTAAACACAGTTTGAAGGACATTTAAGTTAAGGCGAAAACCTGCCTCAATCTGCTTTACACCGGAAAGAAATTCACAATCAGCACAACAATAACTGTTAAGAATCAGCCAAATCTACACTGGAGTTGCACAGGTTTTTTTTTATTCATGCTTGAAATTTGCTGTTTAGCAAATAACTCCAACACCTTAAAAACAGCCTAAAGAACATTTTGAGTTTTTACAAATATATGCAGAATACTTTCAATTAGGGAAAGATGAAAAATCACATGAAATGTTCTTACTTTTTAAAATATTTTATTTAAAAAAAGTTACATTTAACCATTCTTACCCTCCCAATTTTCTTTTTTTACATTCACAATTATGGCCTTGTTGCAGCAACTGCTTTAGCTTGTTTGATTTGGCTTGCCACATATTTTCCATCTGATTTGTTATACTCAGAGATATGTCTGAAGTTTTGTATTAGAAACAGCATTTTTGTGAAAATTCTAAATCAGTACAGTTTTCTGTGATAAGTTACACAGTTTTTAGATTTGTTTTTAATGTTTCTGTTGGTTTTTGTCTTATGTATGACATTATATATTTGTATTATGTATATTTGTATTAAGGAAACAGTTAAATAACACTTTAGGTCTCGATGAACTAAATATATTTACTGGACATATTTACTGGACATTGTGTAATTTGTTGAGAAAAAAAAACTGTCAATGGAAACCAAAATCACCAACTAATGGCGTGGATTTTGTTGTGATGAGTTTCATCATGGCAACTCATAACGTGTCTCAGTAGCGTGTTTGACCACCATGTGCCTGTGAAACGGGACAGCTGGGTCAGAAACAGGCACGCTGTAGCCCACGGGAGGTCACTATGTAGGGCTCAAGCTGGTGTAACAGAGCCGATACCAACCCGCTGCTGGGTTGATGCCCTTCCCGGGCCCAGTCCAGCTCCCCTCGTGTAACAGCCCTCCGGGTATCTCCTCCATGCTCTTGAGACTGTACTGGGTGACACAGCAAACCTTCTTGCGACGGCAGTTGGACTGGACTACATGTGCATTCTGAATGGGCTGAAAGGTACCGCCTGATGCTACCAGTAGTGACAAGGAGACCTGAGAAAAATCACTCAGGAAGGATAAAGAGACACCACCAGCAAAACCTTTTTTGGGGGGGGGTTTCTTGCTGTTGCCCTTCCAGCGAATCTGTTGTCACTTTCATTTCCACCAAGACAGGTGACATCGATTCCCAATCCCAACTGAACAGACTGATATCCCTGAAGTTTGAATGATCTGGTGTTTTAATGTGATGATTACGTGTTCTCATCATTTCTTTGAGCAGTGTATGTATACATTGTCATTTTATATATACATAATTTACAGTGTATATATTTAATATGGCTATGTGACTCTAGAATACCACAAACATCTAATGTTATATTCCAGGTCTCGTCAGGAGAATGAGATGGTGGACTCTGGACCTCAATGGGAAGCTGTGCTCCGTCGTCAGAAGGAGAGGTCCCAAACCGACCCAAACCACCGGCGCTCACGACACCGCTCCCGATCGTGAGACCCCCTCCCCTTCCTTTTCTCTCTTTTCTCATTTTCCGAAGAGCCCCTTAAACTTCTGGCATGACCAGTGGAAATATCTTAAACTCTTAAAGACCACACATCTCGACTGGAACAAATGTTCATTTTCATCCAATCAGTTAGTCAGTAGTAGAAGCTGTTAACCTGTTAACCCCTGTGATTGGCGATGTCTTCCAGGCGGAGTCCAGATGTGCAAGCCAAGGAGCAGTTGTGGAAACACATCCAGTAAGTTTGGCTGGCTGTCGGGTGTGGAAGAGGAGCCTTTGTGGAGGCCTCTCTCCAGCATTACTGAGAGAAATAGTAAATGTAATTATATGATCAATCATATAATATGATCAATCATATAATAACTGCATTAGCATAAATCAACTTTTTGTAATTTAGTAAAACACATTCTACAGTGTTAAACCATGAAACATGACAGGTTCCTTGTCCTTACAATTAAACTGAGCTACACGGGACATTCAAATATGCAATACATCAATTCCTTTTAGACTAGAGAAAGTGCTAGAGAAAATATGTTCTGTTGAGATCCAAAACACCTGGTTTGACAGTGTTTTTCCATATCATTTTCCATAACATTACTCTGGCTCTTCTCCGGAGTAATACTGTAACTGGTGGTTGTGTCTCCACAGGAAGGAGCTGGTGGACCCCGCCCCAGACCTCACAGACGAACAGCTGAAGGAGATTCCCTACAAGAAAGTGGAGTGAGTGACTGCCTTCTCCCTTCCTCATTCAATTAGATGGTCTGTTCATCGTAAGCATGAACAATTGCTAGTGATAATCAGACAATAACAAATGGGTCACACTGGATTGTAGCTAGTTATAATAACATCATTACATAACATAATTATCATAAACACCCAGCTGGGTTTATCCAGAGGGGTAAACTCTCGCTCAGTATGGAGTGTGTTCATTTCACACTAGGTTACTAGGCAGTGAATGACTCCATGTCTATTCTCATTTCCAGAACCCATGGAGACCCTATCAAAATCCGGCACTCTCATTCCCCCCGGAGCTTCCGTCAACACCGACGTTCCCAGTGCTCCGAAGGGGAGAGATCGGTGCTTTCAGAGGTCAAGTGGGTAGAAGCTAATCTCAGGCCCGCTCTTAAGGTTTTATTCACTCCTTCAGATTTCACTGAGGAACCTTACACTCATGTTCCACAGAGCTTTCAACCTGCCTTTTAAAGACGGCGTTCATGAGTAATGTGTATTGCAGCCGTATGCTTGATGGGTAATGTGTATCGCAGCCGTATGCTTGATGGGTAATGTGTATCGCAGCCGTATGCTTGATGGGTAATGTGTATCGCAGCCGTATGCTTGATGGGTAATGTGTATCGCAGCCGTATGCATGATGGGTAATGTGTATCGCAGCCGTATGCTTGATGGGTAATGTGTATCGCAGCCGTATGCTTGATGGGTAATGCGTTTTGCATGGTTCCTGTTGAAACCTATTGACGTTTTCCAACTTCTAACTTGACCTCCCTTTCCACAGCGCTCGGACAGACCTGGTGCCCCCCCTACCTGTGACACGTACGGCAGACATCCCAGGGTCCAGCACCACCCCCTCGCAGGTCTGCACCTCCCTTTGGTCAACACCTTGAGATTAGGAAGTGCCAGACTAAACTCACCTTTTATTGTAGTAGCTAATGAATCCCCTTATTGGGATCAATTGACCCATTAAACGCCTGTGAAAATAATCCTGTCACCAGGAATGGTCCTGCATGATGCTGCTGGACAGTACACATCGCCTACAAACGTATATATTATACATAAATATACCTATGAGAAGACCTTGAAAAAAACCTAATCTTTGGTTGCTGCACATAAAATATACAAAACTCTATGAGGTTTTTGTAATGGACAAACCTCTATTTTCACTTATAGTGAAATAGCTCAGCATTGATATTCAAGGCCAGGTCTTTGTTGCACGTTGTTTTTCCAGAAGAAGCACGGTTCCAAAGACGCTCCGCTGTCAGAGATCATCGAGCATGAAATGAAGAGCAGCGCCAAGGTGGTGAAGACCATCCACACGCCCCGGGCCAAGGTGGACACGTGACCTGACCATTGGACCTGCGCTAACAACATTTGGCCCCCCCAGAAAATAACCTGTTAAATACAACCAAGGACACTGTATATGATTGGCTGCACTATACAGCAGTAATCAACCCCACCTTGAAGTATGTATGTGTGTGTGTATATGTGTATTACCTGTGTGTGGGTTTGAGAATGCATGGTCAGAAAGGACATAGTTGCGCTGTCCTTTGGGCCACGCCACAGATTCCAGGGTGTGTTTGTGTCATATTGCTAAGTCCGCACCATAGACTGTACATGTCAACCTGGAACCAGGCTGGGTGGGGGAAATATACAGTAGCTAATGAGAAGGGTTGTTCTACAGCTATGAAAGGAACACTT
Source organism: Novumbra hubbsi (assembly GCA_016801125.1). Lineage (NCBI taxonomy): Eukaryota > Metazoa > Chordata > Actinopteri > Esociformes > Umbridae > Novumbra > Novumbra hubbsi. Next base: position 70,468 of record JACXGK010000967.1, read on the forward strand.
TTAAATGATTTAAGGAATCCTTTAAAGGGGGATTTACTTAAAGGGTAGCTAGTTTCAACCGGTCTTGAAGGGCTGAAATACTTCCAATTTGTATTTTCTCTTAATAAGGGATTTATTCAAACCTGGGAAACCTGGTGAGTATGATTCAGCCCTTCAGGTCCAGTTGAATGGCCCGATAGCTCTGTTGTTGAGTTCAGTAGCTCTGTTGCTGAGGTAAGTCCACATATTACGTTTGAAGAACACCCAAACAATCTGCCAGGAATATTTCTGTTTGACCCTCCAAAAGGTTGAACCAGAAACAAAAAAAGGTTCTCGTGGAAAGTATTTTTCCACTAGGACAGTGGAAGAACGCTTTGTGTGTATGACTTGGTAAGGAACTGGTCATAAAATTAAAACTAAAGCTGATCATTAAGGGCTATTCAATCTAACCCGCATTGTGATATCTACACACTAGCTCTTTTTCCAGGGGTAACTCACGGACTGGTGTCGGGTACTGTAGAGAATTCTAAAAGACTATTGAACTAAAAGGTTCTGTCTGTATGAAACATAGTTCTCCAATATTGAGCATCAACATTTTCACATCTTACGATAGTTTTTTTGTGAATTTTTCTTTCCTTATCTGATACAGTCCTTACCTTAATGGTACGTTATGGGCAGTGTACAGGCATTTGCTTGTACAACCTTCTGGTTTTATCTGGGTTCAATCTGCACATAATGATATACTTATTTCAATATCAAAAGAAAAGTAGAGACATTTACTGATCATTTTGTTGTAATAATTTTATTGTTAAAGATTTCGGTATTTTTCGACACTGGTTGTAAAATGCAAAAAAACACAACATATTTCACATCTTGCCCAAATGGGGAGGTTTAAAACAATCATTTGTTTTTTGAAGCCCCAGGCTGCATTTTTAAATATAGAGAATATATCCGATATTTCAACAACATTGCTAAAGTTTAGCTCTAAACTGTTTGGGGTCTCTGACATTTAAATTCAGAAAAGCATTGGCTATTTTTTATCATATCATTTGGTAAGATAAATAAATATAAAGTGCAAAGTTAGGAGGCCTGTGTCTTCAATGGGCCTTAAACCTGCTCTAAAGAACTGGATTTATTATTTCTATACACCATAAAGAGCTTTGGTTATGGTGAAACAAATCAGTTAAAGAGGACAGTAACCTATGATATGCTTCAACTTTGTTTATGATGTATTTGTTTGTGGGATACATCTTTTCCGAGAAGGAGCGCCTAAAGACCGACTTAATGTACACGTGTAGCCTAAATCACACAATTTTGAGTACTACTAGAAGATATTAAATACAAGAAGTGTGTGAGTATAGGTATAAATGTTGTTAATGATGAATGTGTAAATATTGCTGTGGTGGGTTCGAAGGAATCCCAGCCTTTCTCCAAATAAGAATGAGGCTGGGTTGTTTAGGAAACACTGCACAGTTAGGTTTGACTGAGCGTTTTACTACGCATCTGCTTCTGTATTGATTTGATTTGCATTATCAATATACAGTATTAAAACAGTGTTTAACTTCTCCATGCTGAGCTCCATAATGACACTAAGTCTGCCTCTGAAACTACGCCTGGTTCCCTTCATAGTGCACTACCGTTATGGCCATTGGTTAAATGTAGTGGGCAAAATAGGGGATAGGGTGCAATTTTGGAAACTATTATTGGGGTTTTCGTGCTTTGTATTGTCAGGTCAGATGTGTTTACTCAAAGTACTCTCTACTGTAGGAATATTTGCTGCTGGACCCCAACATTTTTTGCACATCAATGCTATATAACTGTTTTGTCTTTCTCTGCTGTTTAAGAAGTACAAAAAAGAACGACTTAGAACTGTGTAGCTACAGTTTACAGTAGTTAAACTGGAATTTCAGTAATTTTAAATAAAAACATTCCATGTGTACATGATTGTGTTATGTGCTTTTTTCCCCATAGTCAAGAGTGTACTAACTGGTCTAGGGTACTGTTCAAACCAGACTACCACCAGGACAGTACCGCCTACCAGGTCTGCATTAGGTTTCTGAATTAGATGTGTGTTTGCAGGGGATTTAATATAATAGATAAAGACATGAATTAAACACTGCTATGGTGGGTTTGAATGAATCCTAGACTTCACAGGTTATTGTTTCTTTGAATAACCTGTCACCAGTAGAGGGAGGAAAATGACCAGAATTTACTCTGTCATGATTGACTCTTAAAAGATGACTTAATGTAAAACTCTAGCCCATATAAGATTAGAAACACATTGATAATAATGGACATTTTCTTTGGACATTTTCCCCTCTAATCTTTTAAGTAGATTTGTGTGACTTGATGGATTGATAAAATCCCCTGCCACGTCTTTGGCCACATAACCTGACCATGTACAATTTGATTCAGTCTTTCAGAGTTGGTCAAAGCAGATCCTAAGTGTTCCTTTTAACGAGTCGCAGTGTTGCTGAGTCATTACAATGTCCTAATCTTGTTTGCTGTGGTAATTTTGTCTGGGGTGACTCACCAGGCCTGGCTGGAATGACAATGAGATGGATCAGGCAAGAAGAGGTGGGTATTGTTAAACAACTGCAACAGTGTTCTTACTGGGACACCTACTACTACTACTGGAGGGGGAAACAACCCTCTTCGTATCTTGCTGAATGTTTTCCTGCCAAACTCCTCGGATTCCATTTGTTTCTGAGACAATGATTTCAAGAAAGGCTTGTCCTTGAAATACAAAATGGCTATGGTTATGCTCTTTTTTAAAATTTGATGACTATTTTCCCCTAACAAAAAAAGACAACTAAGAGGTTTCATCATATCTGACAAAAACAAATAGATGCTAACACTAAAATACATTCCTGTGAAATATGCCAAACACAACAAAGATTAGGCCTGATTGTTGAAGCAATCTGCTTGGCCAGTTGATTTGGCACTATTGACTGCTGCAGCATTATGAATGGCATTTAAGCTGGTGTTTGGTCCCGATTTCAACTCATCCAACTAACCAGTTCGTCCCGGGAAACATTTATTTTGTCAGTGATCCACTCATACAGTTTCTATCGATCCGATAGCCGTCCCTCGTCCAATGGTCACAGATGAAGCCTATAATGTTATTCTCACACAGCTTTAATGGATCAATCTCCACTGACCTGATACGCCCTTTACCATTCTTCTGAGTTACATTTTCTGCATCGGAGCAAGTCACGATTCTAATGTGTTATGGCACAATATCAGCAAGCGGTGCCAAACGAACTAATTCAACTCTTTCATAGAAAGGGTACGAACAGGACTTCGTGGTGGAAGATTAAACAAAGCTTAGCATGAAAGGAGAGCTACTGTAATTTGGAATGTGTCGTGGATTAGGAGAGGGCTTGTGTGTATTTGTGAGCCATGTTTTTAATAGTTTTGACATTTTTATTTTTGCAAAACTATTTCTCCTAGATTATAATTGCATACCAAACTTCTTAAACCAACCAATGGAACTCCAGAAGAACAAAGTTATAATTATACCCATGTCTAACGCCCCGTTAAAATCCTGCGATCTTAAGAGGACAGCAGGCTACTCGCCACTAGTCAGTAGCTCTTGACTTGCTATAAACAGGAAACGCTAACGTCCTACTTCTCCATTTTTTCTAGTTAATGACAGACGCATAGTGCATCTATCCAGAGCATTTAAGGACACATGAGTCTTCTAGTTTAAACAGATTTCATATCAGACGCTAAACAGAACCAGATGTGATCATGGAACCGGTCTGATATACACAAACCTCCATTACTGAGGTTGTGTCAGTGCATGGACATCTGTTTCTGCAGTGGCATGTTCAGGCATTTCCAACTACAGCTGTCTCACCGGCTCCTATAGAACTAACAGATGTCTGGTGTATTTTAATGTAGCTCCAAATTACTAATTGATAAACAGCACAAAGCCTAACATCATCAATTCTGAAGTCATATTGTGTTACTTTTGAAGAGTCAGAGAAATTGAAAAAGCGACTTGTGTATATACATCTCTGTTGGTTTCACCGTGCTTATGCTTACAAGTTATTTCCTGATCCACTCCCCTTGGTTTTGAATAACATTAAGTGACAGGGATTATAGACACTTGTCAAATGAGCTGAAAGTCATTAGAAAGGAAACAGAAGCCTTAATTCCATTAAAAGATGAAGGGTCGTGAATCATTGACATCATGCCGTTCTGTAGGTCAGGAAATTCACTTTTACATGAAAATTTGTTTGTGGTAAGGTTAGTGAGTGAAAACATGTTACTATACAGTTGGAGACCATGGTGAAACAAGGACACAATGTCATGTGGAGACATTTTGCTTATCCCAGTGAGAACAAAGGCCATTCTCAGTTGACTCGTTTAGTTCTGGGTGAAAGACACACTTTGGGTTAGTTACAGCAGTGTCTTCCAGGGTTTTAAGGGAATGGATTAGGTAATGGTTTGGGAAAAAGGATTGTGAGTCAGCAATTGTGAGTGGCTAGGTTAAGTGGTTCCTCAGCCATGAGGTACGTTATGACCACACATTTCCTAGAGCATCTAGAGAACCCCCTGGTCTCTAAGGCAACTGTCTGATTGATTCCAGACATCAATGGTTTGGTTCAGAGCTCATGGGAGCAAAAATATTTAGAAAAAGCATACTTTGCTTTGATACTTTTGACTTCAGAGATGATCCAATTGTTTACCATTGATTGTTTTGTACCACACATTATACTAACACCACTTCGGATCGAAATGTCAATGATCAACAATACCAACTACCAACAATACAACATCTAATCTAGTACTCAAATTTATACAAGAATGCACATATGGTGATTTAGACACAGAGTTAGTACTGAGAGCATATCCTGCAAGCGATTCATTACCAGTGCAACCTTATGATGTTCCTATTCGGGAGTCTCAGGATGACAGTACATGGCTTTTGAAGTGCAGACCTACACAAGGGCAGGCAGCAGACAAGATGCAGCTCCATGTCAGTGGTCATGGGCAACCTGTGTGGAGGAGGTTCAGTTCTCCAGATTGTACATTTAACTTGTTGGACTAAATGGAAGTGTTGAAAATACTGGATAGCATAATTAAAGAATCACTTTATACAAGATAAAACAACTTGTATTGGTGTCCACATACCAACACAAATTGCAAAACTGCAGTGCGTGGAATGCATTTTTTGTTTAAAATATCCTGGATCTCAGGAACAGCCAACTGATAAAGGACTTCTGAGCTACCCCCAGTGCCCCAAAATCTCCCACGAAGCTGTCTGGCCTTGGAAAACAGCACAGCACTTTCAGCCTACACCAGAATATGTTTTAAAGACAGGCTAAGAAGGCGCCACCCAGATTGAGACTTCAGTAATTACTAAGTGAAACAGACATACAACTATAAATTAAATGTTTTTAAATCACAAATGTCTAAAGGAAAATGTTGTTTCTTTTTCTTGCAGTGCAGACTACACTTTTTTTGTTTTTACTGGGTATCCTCTGGATTGTTTTGAAAAAGGGGGAGGTCTGGATTTTAAGGCTTAATGGGCAAGGATAGAAAAAGAGAAGTCAGAATATTGTCATTTGGAAGCCTCTGTTGAGCAAACTGGTCACAGAAACAAAGACCCAGGGAGCTAAAAAGAGACTTGGCAGTGAAACTGGTCACTGACCAGTGTCTCCTGCAACACAAATGTCTGGGTATAACAGGCTTTGGTTATTAGGCAACACCGCCCACTCAAACCAGCAGAGAACAAAGTAGACGACATCTTACTACATCTACACCCACTAAATTCACTAGTCATGCACATGATAAACTGCATGCAAACATGTAGACGAAGTGGAACGTTTCTCAAAATCTATCGTCTTAGTCATAACATCACATGCCTCAGAAGTAACAAACAAGTGCGATGGTTTCCCAACTGTCAGCTAGATGTAGATCACTTAAGTGTGAAACAAAAACATTCCAATAATCAAAACATTTTCAGCATTCAACAGAATAATTACACTTTTTAACAAATAAGACATATCCATAGGTAAAAGTAACCCCGGTATTTAGGTTTTTCTATAGGGAAACAAATCCTTGCTTGGCTGTCATGTCACGCAAGAATCTGCAAAATTTGATTTATCCATGAGATGAACTTCCTCATGTTAGCCTATCTTAAGAAAAAGTAATGTTATTTAAACATCCCGGGCCTACAGCAGACTGACCACAATGTCTGCTTGAGTCAGCCGAAATGCCTGGTTTGTACTGGCGGATGTTCATCCAAGCATGTTTCAAGGAATATCATCTGGAAGTCAAAACAAACTTAGCTTAGGATCTCTAAACAATTATTTTTGTGAGTTTGCCACTAATGATGGCTAATGAACTAATCAATTCTGGAAAATTACTCTTCAATTTCATTTCAAAGAAGATTATCTAACAGCACATTCATAGCAGTTTAAAAAAGTATCGCAAAAAAAACTAAAAACTCCATGCACACCTAGATTTAAATAAAAACACCACACAATAAACAAGCTTGCATATTTATTGCACCATTACCAGAAATGTTTACAAAATGCATGGTGTACTGTAAGTTGTGCGCAGTGATATAAGTCTGCAAAGCTGGCATAGTATCATGTTTTCTTTAACTACACACAGTGGTAAATACTGAATACCTCAACACACAACAGCATGTCCTGCCTACGCTATTCACTCTGCTATTTACAAAACAGTTCACACAATAACGAGTCCATGAGCGGGGAAAAAATGCAATACGACATTTTTCTTTTTTTACAAAACTACAAGTAAGACAAAAAGTAAGCATGCAACTAACAAGACTAGACCATGCAGGTACAACTGTTCCCCAACATTGGGAGAGAATGGAAGACAAGACATAAGTGGGCTTTCAAGTTGGATATTATGATAGTAAATAGAATATTTAACAATAGAAAAGAACGGGTGCAAATACAAAACTGCAAATACTGACATTACTTTTGATGTTTTAAATATCTAGCTACAAATAAATAAAGCTATTTGGTTTTAGTTTATTTGTTTTATAACAAAGCTTCTCATCAACAATAATTTACAAAATCATTCAAGAATAAACACCAATGAAAAAGATTGTTCTCCATTTTATAACTCTGTGCTACATTTGCACTCGGTTAGGAAAATACCTCCTTAAAAGAAAAATAATTATACATTGTGATTCCAGTCTCATGTTAACTAGCATTAAGTCAGATGTGACTCAATATCGGGGTAAGTCATATCTAGCTGGTGATGGAGATTAAGTTAAAAAATCTATACCCAAACAGTCTGGGCCTTCACACATTTTAGTAAATTCATTCCTTTTATCATTTAACTACGAAGTTCCAATTTTGAAGAGCATCACTTTTCAAAAAATGGCCTTTGTTTCATGATTTACTTATGCTAAGCAACTTGACGGAAACACTTGACATTAACATTCTGTAATGCTGTGGCATCTTCTAGGTTTCCCAGAGACAGATTCATTACTCACCTTCCTAACTAGTGTGCAAAATCTCTTAAATCTGTCACACACACGTAATAGGGGGCAAATGCACTCTTGGTTACCAGATTGTCTGTTAATCATACAAGCTCCAAAAAGTTACACCCATTCTCTAAAAGTGACTTGTGCTGGGTACTAATACATCCTTCACTTTGAATGCACATCTGTGTTAAAGGGTAACTAGTGTTTTAACAATTGCAGTTTTGTGATTGCTCCCATCAAAACGATCTATCCTAACACCTTCTCACCTAAATCCTTGTTTCCTATAGTAAAACTACCACGACAAAAGTTGATATTTTCCTTCCTTAAAACCAATGAGAAAGCCGCACCGAAAACGACAGAAAAAACAAAAGCCAATCCAGTCCAAGTTACAACAACCAGACCACAAAGAACCAACACCTTCTTTACTCAGAATGTGAAAGTAAAACATAAAACCCATCTCAGCTACCTTTCCAAGGAGCAGATGAAAGTCCAAAATAGCACCAATCATCAGTGTCTCAGTTCCGTGGCAGCATCTCACTCACTTACCACAAGGAAACAATGCATTTCTACTAGATCTATTTCTATACAACACAGCGTACACCACTGTCTAAATATGGTTTTATACTAGCTAGCAACATAAACATTCTAAACTTCAAAAAGCAAATCTATTCATTAAAACCAGAAACATTTTCAAAACAGAAGGATAATGAACTACCAAGCATTAAGTACCTAAAATGGAAGAAGGGGGACTCTTAGCCTCAGTAAATACTGTAGAGTAAATATATTAAGAGTTTGGAGAGGAATTTGAGCGCTGAACTGTGAGAATCACCTAAGGATTCCAATGATGAGGACTAACGTGAAATACTGAACAACGCAATGTCTGAATGAGTATGCATCGTGGTGGAACCACTGACTTTAGAGCATTCAAGAGAATGTGCTTGTGAATATAAGACAGCGGCTAGATCTTGGCCCAGCTAAAACAGTAGCCTGAGGGAGGGAGGCTGTAGCTGAGCATAAGGTGAACAGTGCAGATAGAAGGGAGTGAGTGAGAGTTAAAACATGCATAGAGGGGCACAGCTGCTGATTTAACTGTGTTCTGTGGAAGAGTGGATGACATGCTGCTGCCTGTCAGTAACTGTACTCAGCCCTCCAAGGGGCCTCTCGTAAAGTATGGGAAACACAGACATGTGGGTCCCCGCTAGCCTGGCCCTGCAGCCATTTGTGTCGTCTTACCGAAGCCACAGAAGACGGCACAGATTAGAGCAGGGGCCAGGCGAGGTCTCTGCTCTAGGAGACACTGCCCAAGTCTGCCAGGTATCTTTATCGTTATTACATTGCTTTGCATCATTTGGCTTTTCCTCTCATTCCTGAAAACAAACATATCATCAAGGCTTAGAGTCCCTAACGTTTTATCTAGCTAACATGTTATAAAATCCCAGAGGACAGAAAAGGTATGACTCTGTGGAGTCATAGTAATTGTGTCTATACTGTCCCCCCCCCACCCCCCCCCACACACACACACACACGAAAAGAGAAAAAAAGTTAAGACTGTTACAAAAATCTAAAAACAAAATGTACGGATTTTTTCTTCAAATGCATTCCACCCAGGGAGAGAGTGGTTTTCCTCCCAAGATGGACAGCAAGGGGAGGGGGGTGGATGCGGCTCCTCTTTGGTCCCATCAGCAGGGCCCTGCAGACTAGTGGAAGAAAACCAAATGAATTTGATGCATGACATGTTTGATGACAACATGTACTGACGGCACATGTTGATTTGGCATTTGTCTAGAGTAGCAAACAATGTTTCAGCCCAAAGAGAAGTACATTAATTCAAGGAAATAATGTTAGAATTAAGTCAGACATATTGGTAAATTGTTGAAATATCCACCAAGTGTAAACAGAGGCCATACTACTTTTTCATTTCACTATTATGAATATATACAAAACATTACAGAACTAAAACTAAGGCCTATTTCTGTTTTCCCCTTCATCTAGGCCTAAATTATTTTGAAGAGGCATATGCTCCCTAACGTTCAAAATGAAACGTTGAATATGCTGTGTCAGTGTTGAGTACATTGTGAAACTTTTCAGTAGCTAGCAGCGGTAAATTTACTAATCTAAAATGTAAATCATCCTGAACAAAACACTCCAAATTATAATCTTACCCTTCTAGATGAAATACAGTTTTGCAAAAAAGAGATTGTAAAGCGAAGGCATTGTTAGGTATACCCTGGCTTAGTCCAACATAAATCCTCACCAATCGGTTAAGACCAGTTAACAACAGTGCATGGTGAGTTTGGATTCAAGGACATATTTTAACTGCATTGCAGACAAAAAAGACAAAAGCTGAGTAAAATGTGGGTAAAATTGTGCCAATGAAGTAAAACATGAATAGTAAAAGAACATATAGTGTTTAGATTAAGTCAGTGCTTGGAAACATAAGATTACCTACCACGGTCCTAATACCTTATAAATTATCCATGGCATCTTAATTTGAAAACATTTAATTTGCTAAATTATAATTCATGAGGAAAAGATAAGCAAAGCCTATCATGTAAGTGTTAATCGGTCTTTCCTGTATGTCATTTCTACAATGGCCAAAACTGCAAATACAGTGGGGAGAACAAGTATTTGATACACTGCCGATTCTGCAGGTTTTCCTACTTACAAAGCATGTAGAGGTCTGTCATTTTTATCATAGGTACATTTCAACTGTGAGACGAAAAAAAAAAATCCAGAAAATCACACTGTATGATTTTTAAGTAATTAATTTGCATTTTATTTCATGACATAAGTATTTGATACATCAGAAAAGCAGAACCTAATATTTGGTACAGATACCTTTGTTTGCAATTACAGAGATCATACGTTTCCTGTAGTTCTTGACAAGATTTGCACACACTGCAGCAGGGATTTTGGCCCACACCTCCATACAGACCTTCTCCAGATCCTTCAGGTTTTGGGGCGCCGGGCAATACGGACTTTCAGCTCCCTCCAAAGATTTTCTATTGGGTTCAGGTCTGGAGACTGGCTAGGCCACTCCAGGACCTTGAGATGCTTCTTACGGAGCCACTCCTTAGTTGCTCTGGCTGTGTGTTTTGGGTCGTTGTCATCCTGGAAGACCCAGCCACGACCCATCTTCAATGCTTCTATTGAGGGAAGGAGGTTTTTGGCCAAGATCTCGCGATACATGGCCCCATCCATTCTTTCCTCAATGCGGTGCAGTCGTCCTGTCCCCGTTGAAGAAAAGCATCCCCAAAGAATTATGTTTCCACCTCCATGCGTCACGGTTGGGATGGTGTTCTTGGGGTTGTACTCATCCAGTGTTCTTGGGGTTGTACTTCTTCCTCCAAACACAGCAAGTGGAGTTTAGACCAAAGACCACATGACCTTCTCCCATTCCTCCTCTGGATCATCCAGATAGTCATTGGCAAACTTCAGACGGGCCTGGACATGCGCTGGCTAGAGCAGGGGGACCTCGCGTGCGCATCAGGATTGTAATCCATGACGGCATAGTGTGTTACTAATGGTTTTCTTTGAGACTGTGGTCCCAGCTCTCTTCAGGTCATTGACCAGGTCCTGCCGTGTAGTTCTGGGCTTATCCCTCACCTTCCTCATGATCATTGATGCCCCAGGAGTTGAGATCTTGCATGGAGCCCCAGACCGAGGGTGATTGACCGTCATCTTGAACTTCTTCCATTTTCTAATAATTGCGCCAACAGTTGTTGCCTTCTCACCAAGCTACTTGCCTATTGTCCTGTAGCCCATCCCAGCCTTGTGCAGGTCTACAATTTTATCACTGATGTCCTTACACAGCTCTCTGGTCTTGGCCATTGTGGAGAGGTTGGAGTCTGTTTGATTGAGTGGGTGGACAGGTGTCTTTTCTACAGGTAACGAGTTCAAATAGGTGCAGATAATATAGGTAGTGAGTTGAGAACCGGAGGGCTTCTTAAAAAATAAAACGGTCTGCGAGAGCCGGAATTCTGACTGGTTGGTAGGTGATCAAATACTTAAGTCATGCAATAAAATGCAAATTAATTCCTCAAAAATCATACAATGTAATTTTTTGGATTTTTGAAATTACAGACCTCTACATGCTTTGTAAGTGGGAAAACCTGCAAAATCGACAGTGTATCAAATACTTGTTCTCCCCACTGTACATCACTCAGCAGGCGGCTATAAAAACATTATTTAAACTTGAGGCTCAGATATGTTACTTTGTGGGCAGGTATTTGGAGTTATTATAAAGACAAAATATTTATCTGAGACGTGAGATAGTCGTGAGAATATCCTCTGCAGCCCTGTAACCTAACTAGCAAAGCTTCTATACTAGCATAACGTTTGCTTGAGCGGTAATGTCTCAGTAACTAGAATTAGAGGAATAGAAAAGACAATCAATCATTGATGAAGAGCATGCAAAAAGTGGAAGGTAGAACTGATATTTGATTGCAGGGCATATATCATACATACAGCGGGTGAAAGAAGTATTGAACACGTCACCAGTTCTCACCAAATATACTAGCGGCTGTTTTAGGTGTAAAGTAATTCCAGACTGCAGACATAACTGATCATTTTTGAGTACACACGGCATAGCCGTTAAATTTCCAATCTGCCATCACCACAGCTTCCATGTTTACCGCACAATGGCCGGACCAACTGCGTCGTGGCAATGGCTCCTTACATAGACTCGATGTCACAGATACTCCATGCCATATTTTATTCCAGTATCTGTAATATTTTTTATGCCGGTATTGAATCAGTGCCTCCCCATCTGTAGTCATGTGATATCCAACTACCTGTTTATTGTTGCTGTGTACCTTTAGGGTCGGGGCTGGTTGCGGCGTACCTTTAGGGTCGGGGCTTGTTGCGGCGTACCTTTAGGGTCGGGGCTTGTTGCGGCGTACCTTTAGGGTCGGGGCTTGTTGCGGCGTACCTTTAGGGTCGGGGCTTGTTGCGGCGTACCTTTAG
>JACXGK010000968.1:0-82591 GCA_016801125.1 Novumbra hubbsi
GGGGGGTGTCAGTCTCGTCTCACCTCTCTGAAACTCAGCTTGTTGTCCAGGTCCTCATCCACCTCCTTGATCATGTTCTTCAGACCCAAATGGGTCTGCGGTGCCCCCAGCTTCTCCATCATCAACTTCAGCTCCATCAGGTCTATGAATCCGTCCTTCCCGGCATCGTACCTGATTGCGTGCAGAGAGCAAGACCGATGGGTTAGGGTTATAACATCTAGGGTGGCTTAATCAGAATCAGCTTTTTGCCAAGGAGGTTTCCCTATTCCAGGAATTTGCTATGGTGTATTGGTATATGACAGTTAGGTGGTAAAAAAAACCCTGGAAGGTAGCACAGAACGTACAATTTTTTATCACACAGTAAATGAAACAGTAAATAGAAAGTGTGATTTAGGGACATTTAGTGCTTGTTTCACATAAGTTCACTTATTTGAAGCATGTTTAAGTGTAAACCAATGTGCTCCAATAGGATTCATGGACTGAGCATGAAGCTTTGTGACCCCTAGATGGGAGTATTGCATTACATAAGTGACTGCTTTCTTCCAAACAGCCTTTTTTCCCAGCTCCATAATTTACAATTCTTCCAGTGTTAAATAAGCTACTTGATAACATGATGACAGCGTAATATGTCAAACTGTTAAAGGGGCATAGGGAGTTCAAAAAACAAGGAAGGTTTTACCCAACCACGCTTTAATGGAAATTGTAACCAGTCTTAAAATCATAAAGGCCATGGACATGCAAGGTTTGGCCAGCAGTTTTAGTTTTTTTTAATCATGATAAATTATCCGTTTGAGTCCGTTTACAATTTCAGAATCAGACCAAACCTGAGGGATATACAAGTTATAATCTTTATGATGATCTATCATTTCTTTTATTTATGTAGCACTGAAAGGTTGCCTCTCTAAAGAATGTATTTGCCTTTTTTGGGAAAAAACCTTCACTGAATACTCTTTATCCATAAAAACAAGTCTGCTGGCTAGTACAGATATCATCCTCATATTGGTTTTCCCCTTATGACACCATTGTCACAAATATGGGTTGTGAGCAATTCAATGCAAGTAATTTTTAATTTTCTATGAGCCACATCCATCTCTTATGCCATGTAATCTTTCCCTGGGTCCTCACGGTACATATGAAGTACTGTACTATGTTTTATTCTCAATATTTCTGGTTAAGGTCGGCCTTTAACATCAGACTTTTTAAACCAATCATTTCTAAAACAGGGTTGGGGTAATGAAATTGGATTCATCTTAATATTGTAATTGTTATATATTGAAACACTGCTGACCTTGTGTTAGGTGACAATTTTTTTAAACATTGCTGACCTTGTGTTAGGTGATAACATTTCTGAGGCACTGCGGATCTAGAGGGGTTATATGACAAACTAGCATACAGTCAAACATCTTTAAATATGTTTTCATAGACTTATAATTGTGCACAAGCCCGGTGTGTTATTTTGTAAAGTTAGAACATTAATAATGTTTCCTGCATTTACACAGTGCCGAAGTCAAGATATTACTCATGCCCACTCAGCATTTAGACCATGTAGTCAGAACTTTACTGCAGGTAGTATCAAAGGATTGTTAGGGGGTGTCCATCTTAGTCATACTAATCTATATAAAGAAAACTAGTCAACCTACAAATAGGCCAGACAACAAAATGTGTGAACATGTCAAAGAAACCCCTTGGTTTTAAATTACCTGACCGTTTCACTTGTCTCTGAAGGATAACTTAACATGTGAGATCAATAATACTAATCTGAGTAAACACCATTAAGTCCAACCAAGGGTGTAACCTTCCCAGTTGCAGCTCCACACAATGCTCTAGAGCGCATTATTCACATTAAAATTGCATTTAGAAGATGTACACCACAACAAGCTACTTTAACCCTTAAAGCCTTAAAGAGTGTGTTAACGGTTTGCCTCAACTTTAGTTGTATTAGAAGAAGTACTCTCGCTTTAAAAAGCAGTCAGGCTGGTTACTGGGGTTTTTACTGTCATAGTTGACATTAATAAGGAACTTGCAGCTGGAAATGGCTTCAAATGGCCGGGGGTAGTCATGGAAACGCACTGTATGCCATGTTCCTGTCAAACAATGCAGCACTGGGTGAATTTAGTATTTGAACAGTACTACATATACTTTAGACTCCCTTGCCCAGATGTCCTTTTATGGGGTTTAGGCCAATCATTTACTGACTGTTATAAGTAACATATTGCCATTAGCTTCATTAAGCCATGGTCTGAACTACAGGCAGACTTCCTGCCCTGGGAAGCACAGTCTGTCAACCTACATTAGTGCATATGTGAAGACCAAGGATGTAATCATCATCCGAACATAAGATGGCCCATTTTAAGAACGAGTGTGATATTTTAGTCAACACCAGTGTTTCCTGTAGCATGTTTTCAGCAACAATGGTAATATTAGGCAAATGGCATATTGAGCAGAGTGTGATTATTCCTGTTCAGGCAGTTTGAACAAACATTCTGACACAGGCCACATTGTAGGATGAGATTTCACCACTCATTGAACGACATAATTCCTCAACCTGAGGAAAATGAGTCATTTGAAAAGCATAAAGAGTACAGTTTTCTCCTCTCCGTCCTATGTGCATCTTAATCCCATTTGTATTCCTTCGTCCCATATTCATGGCATAGGAAACATTAAGCACATTCTGTTGATCCACTAAAGGAGTTGCCCTGCGAGAGCTAAACACGACACAGACTGCTTGTACTCCACAATACATTATTGTACAGGCAAACGTTACAGGTCCAGACCTACTGCTGATCCTCAACTCTGAAAGCTGAACAAGATTCTTAAGGTTCCATTCAAGTCCATGCTTGTCCTTCTTGTACAAAGCCTGCATCTAGCAAATTCTACATAAATCAAAAGATATGGGCTTAGATTATGCTAAAAATAGTCACATTTTTGGTGAAGGTTTGCTCTTCTTACTATGTGGTTTTTAATGCAGAACAAAAACATTTTGTTAACCGGTTGCTTGACAACTCCATTTAGTGAAAGCAGAACTTTCCAACTCCCCAAAGGAAATGGACATCCGTTTGTCAACATGAAGCAGCCAATGAACTTTAGCCAAAGTTAAAGATTCCATGACAAGGAAATCACACACACTCCATTGAATAACAACATATCGCTTTAAATAGAACGAACCGCAGTAAGACAAATACAATATGCTGCAGTAAATATCAGCAATAAATATCAACTTTAACTTGAATCTTAGGCCGTGGCACAAATTGAGGAAGTAAACACTAATGAGACGTGTCTGAAGTTTCCGGAAGGAACAAGCTAGTTTGTACAGGACTTGTTCATAGCTAAAAAGGAAGCACAAATAAACCCACTTCCTGAATTGCTACGTTTTTGGCAAAAGTATGCATATGCGGTATGAATAGCCATATTTGGTCATGAAAGACTCTCTGCTCATCAGCATTTGAAAATGACAGGGTAGCAAACTCCACCTTGAGCTTCATCTTTCACAAGCTCTAGATGGAGCTTGAAAAATCTTACAAATAACCAAAACCCAAAAGTTCCATAAGTGTCACAGCCTTTCTTAATCACATGATTAACCAAGAGTTTTCCCCCCCATTGAGTCCATTTTCACCATTAAGTAGTGATCATCTACAGGCATGCTATGATTTGACTGTAACGGTCAGAAAGAAAATAATCAGTTTTAAAATGTTATTAGCATTTTCCCAAAACAAATCAATAACATACAGCAGGCTAATCATGCTCCCAACATAGGCATAAACAACATTTAAACAACATCCTTCAAGTTAATTTGCATGAACACACACACACACACACACCTAGGCTACCTATCACTGCATGAAATAACAGGAATCCTTGAGATTCATCCATGACCTCATCTGCATGCTAACCTAGCCTTAATCTGGAGAATTAATGGTCAGAATCCTCATAACCATTTGGGAAACATTACCATGATGACCACCTGCAATGTCAGGACGGAACAGAAATGAAGGTCAATCCCCACCAGTCACTATATTCAAATGGTGGATGCTTTCAAACATTGATGTCCATGATTGCATACATTTTCTCCGAGCCACTATGCAATGGATTTGCTCAACAAGGGCAAGGAATGAAAAATAAACAGATATTTTAAGTGGCCGATTTCCACCTTCACGTGATTCTTTAAGGACCTCACAGCTCAGCGGCCGGAAGTACAAGGATGGGTCAGGGTCATGGGAAACTTAGGAGCACAGTTTGGCCATGGCCTTCGCCACACTCTTGGAGCAGCATCTGTGAGTGGAACAAGGTGGTTCTCAGTCAGCCGCTAGTGCAGCATGTTGGGTGAAATGAAGCTGAATAAACAACTGAGAAGTGAAGCAGCTTTTTTGGTCAGAGGTAAAACAAATCACTTCTTGTAGTTTCTCAAATAGCAAAATACGGAACGTGTGTGTAGTCATATGTAATACACCACTGCAGCAGCAAATAATCTCTTGCCATTAAGTGGGTAATCGTGGATTCATGAGTCAATTAAACCCAAGAGGACGTCCCTTAAGAGAGTAAGCTACAGGGAATTACTCACCTTAAGCATACAAAAATAAAATGTGTATGTTTATTATTATTATTTTTTTAACATTTATGTATTTAGTTAATCGAGACTAGGTGTGATTTCAGTGTTATATTAATTATTTTGAGCAGTGTATAACAAGAATGATACAGGGGATATGAACAAAGAGCTAAATTAAGTGATGCATTGGTTTACTGTAATTAATGCAGTAATTTGGTTCTGTGGAGAATCAAATATTCTTTGCGTCTATGGGTCTGTGATTAATCTCTTCAGACTCAGCCCCCAAAGATGATTTGACTCTAAATTCAATTCTGATGTAATATTATTAATTTACTTTGTAAATCACAAGCTTTTCACTATTCTCAACCTAGAGTCCTTTGATACAAAAGCAAGGTGTCTGTTCCCTGTTCCTTGAGTGACAAACACTCCACATCACAGCCGGGAATCATATGATTCCAGGGCACAGGAAGTGCATACATGTGAAGTGTTTGTGTTATATGGTGGGAGTGGCTTATTCCTCCCTTGTACCGCCACTACGGTCAGGAGATTAGGGACCAGGTGACTAATTATGTTGATGTTAAGCACACGGATTGGATCAGCTGTGAGAGGGGTTATCTTTAGCACGGTACTTTGTATGAAAGTGTAAGTAACGCCGGCTTGTGAGGCACTGTGGTATTTGGGATGGTCAGGCCATGACTCTGGACCTTGTTGACTAACGGCATCCTCTGAGGCTAACCACCTCCGTGCATGGGAAAGCTGTTAGTGTAAAAAGAAAATTAATAATGTAACGCAGAAGTGTAAGAATGATGTGATGACTGATTTGTACACAATTAAATACTAAAAACCAATTGCACAATCGACATGGCGTTGAAGTCTGAGCGCTCAATGTACAGCATTCTCACATAGCTGGTCCTTCGGTCCCGGTGGGAGTAGGCCCTGTGGCACCGCGGGGAGAACTGAGGATCTGTCAGGCTTTGGGAGCGGATTGGGTCCAGAGTGTCTGGAATGCAAGGGTTGATGTGTGCCAAGACCAGACTGTCTAAACAGTACAGATGTGAGAGGGACCAGGATGACAGGCGTTTAGGCAGAGGGCACCTTTGCTACTGTGGTTCCCACTGATTGAGAAGACTGAGGTAAAACATTAGCTTTACACTTAATGAATAACCAAACTCTGGATTTAATTTTCATTCAAATGATCATCACAGAGGCTAGAATGGTTTAGTTAATAAAGCATGTAATGAGGAACTCTACCTCCCTGCAAAGAATTCGAGGAGTTAACAAATTGTGTTTTTCTGCGTGACGTTCTTCCAGGGAGTAACATAATAATAACATAGGTTTAATTATCATGTTTTACTACGGATAGTCTTGGGTGCCTAGGAAAGTTACAGGAGAGACATGTGGGATGAAAGTAACCAACGTTAACTAAGTACAGTTTCATCAGTTTGAATCGAGTGGTTGTCATGGATTGGGTAAGAGGGACGTTGAAATGATCAGAGAAAACATAGGCAAACAGGTAAGCATGTTCTGATATAACATCTGGCCCTACAGCAGTCTGTGAACGTAAACCTCTTTCACTGTCCCACTCGTAGAGCCTTCTGGCACAGCGAAGTGGTCCTAGACACTACATTACATCACAGCCAAGTGTTTGGAAACCCTTGGTCATAGAACACCTACAAAACTGTGGGTCCCAAAGAGGGACGATACAAATACTCTGCACATCAAGTCACTTGGCCTGATCAGGGTTTTGCCAGGGCACCAATTAAAATCAGCCAGGGCAAAAGATCACTAGTAAACATAATCAATGACATTTTGGAAACAGGAACATTTAGACAAAAAGCAAAAGAAATAATAATGCAAGATCATTGAGTGACCTCTAACAATGGACTGCCCTCAGAGAGGTTAAGCATGAAGGAGACCAGTGGGATCGTTCATGCCGTTGAGAAATGTGTGTGAGCAACAGACAACTACATAATTTTCCTCAAAGTTGCCACGATGCCACATGTACACATAAGTACTAAGGAGCATTACAAAACAACAATTAAACCAAATACGCCTCACAATTTAACCCTCAGATCTAAATACAATGAATACCCATTTATTCTGCTTATCTCCGGGAGAGATTTTGGGTAGAGCAAATCCTCATGCTTCATCGCTTCCTCTGCTGGAGAGAAGGGATTTTGATTAAAAAGTAGCGTAAGACACAAAAACAGCATTAGGTAGACGACAACATAGAACTAATCTCAGGGAGTTGGGAGGGACCCCACTTAAATTTGGAGGATAAAGCCCATTAGGTCCCCATGTTTCATATGGGGTCACAGCAGGGGACACTGTAGAAGACGATTAGACGAAGAATTGAACCACAGATACACCCTTGTCATAAAGTCCTGCGGCACAACACGAAACGGGGATCCAATGCTAACGGAATGGATCATTAACAAAGAAGCTTCCCGCAGGCATTTGTTGACCGTCTGTTGTCCATCTGTCTCAATTAAATTGTGGATGATAGGAGTTTGCCTTTGGGGTCCATTGCACAAGACTGTTCTTCAGTTTGATCAAATTGTACCATTTCTGAGACACTTTAAATAGCCAAGTATCCATAGTCTGCAATGCTACACCCAATGCTTTGTCCAATGCCATATCTCATGTTACTCATCGCTAAGAGCGGCACCTTCAAAAAAGCTCATCCTACAGTGCCTTTGCTGTATATCGTTCCAGCGTTCTGACACATCTACCCAGAACATCCATAGGTTTATTAGTTTCTATGGTCTGCCCCCTGGTATTCTTTCTAACCTGGCTTTCCATCTCCACACTCTTTGCAATACAAAAAGGGGTCTTAATACCATCTATCAATTTAGCAACTAGCCCAGTCCCTTCATAATCCCCACCAGATAAGTGTACAGAACAGCAGCTTAGAGTGTATAGAGGGATGTGAAATTCCCCAAACAAAGAACATAGAAAATGATATCGCTGTGGCAGATCTGGCTTTTCTCTGACCTATATATCTATGGCGCTAAACAGCCTAAAGGCTCCATGCTCAGAACGTGATCAAATGTTCCTTAATTGCTCTGCTCATTCACCCTTCACTTTTCTCTCATGTATATTCTTATGCATCCCTTCAAAAGCCACTCCTAGTTTGACAGTGGGCAAGTTAGGGCTTGTTTACATTTACGAGATGGAATAAAATGCTAGACCGACATATCTTTGTTTGCTAAACCGTTTCCTTCGTTTACACTGGCATGTTTGAGATGTACCACACAAGATTGAATCATGAGGCCAATTGGCATTTTAAAACAGAGTTTAATGGTTGTGATGACTAAATGGAGGACTGAGCAACACATTGTAGTTACTCCACAATACTAAACAAAACCGAGGGAATAGGAGGAAGTCCCCACTGAAAGACTGTTTTAAATTCATTCTGTTCTCAAGAAGCCACTAAAGTCTTATCGCAAAGAATGTGACAAAACAATTGACATGTTGTCCTGAATACGAAGCAGACAGATAGGGGAAGTCCAATAGAAAACAGAACCGTTCACATTTCAAGCATGGCTATTTCATGGGTTTGCTTGTCATGGGCCAGATCTATAGGTGTGACATTTCCTCTTTCATTTTGAAGTAAATGACAAAGAAAATTCCAAGAGAAAACCTGTTTCAATGTATCAAAAAATGCAAAGCAAAATTGACATTCCAGCAGGACAGTAACCTAAAACAAAAAGGACAAATCTACACTGGAGTCATTTACGAAGTTGACAGCGTGTTCTTGAGTGGCCATGTTACTTTTTGACTTAGTGGCATGAAGACCTATGGCAAGACAAGAAAATAGCATTCTAACACGATCACGACCTCACTGAAATCCTCAAATGCCGATATGAATCTATTTGTTAGACACAATAACTAGCTAATTAACATTTTCATTTATATTGTCTACTATTAATGATAAAACGTATAGATCTACACTAAAAAAAACGCTCCTTAAAAAGGACATATTACTGAAGAAACCACACATCTTGACAGAGCTTAACATGTTAATCGGAACATTTATTGACCCAGGAGAGCGGGCTGGACACTTATCTAATCAAGGTGCATTGTTAGGATCCATATCTTTAGTCCCACTGATGTGAGTCTGCCCCTGGATTACAGGAAAAAGCTGACAAGACTCTAGGTAACCACACACCCTGGAAACGAATGGCAAATTCCAGCACCAATGATTCACAGTTCACGCTGACCTAAAAAGATCTGAAAAACAACCTTGTTTCTGGTCCCTTATCAGAACATTCAAAATGTATAATACAATACATAACCAGCCTTGTCCTCAAGAGGCTGTCTGATCTCAAAAATCTTTAAATATCTCAAAAACTAATCTAAGCTACGTCTTTGCCCCCAGCAATTGTGAGAATCGAAAATGGTTTGATACACCTATCTTTACCGCAGCGGTAATCAGCTGAGAACCCCCATTCACAATGCATGTTCTACTCAAATATGAAGAAGCCGGTTTAGAAAAGCATTGAAAGCATCTAAATTTATATAGCATCCAAAAATGTCACTCAAGAGCAGGCAGTCTCAAAAAAGCAAAAGAGCCCAGCCGTCCCATGAATCTAACTGCATGTGAAGTCATAGCAGTCATATTTGGGACAGTGCCTAAGCTGAAGGCATCACATCGAACCTACATTTTCCATGTGTTGAACAATTGTGTTAAGTATTGGCCAAAACCTTCATATTAGTGCCATTACGGTGTTAGCCAATGGGGGTCCAAATAAAATCAATTGAGAAGTGACATTTGAAGCAAGTCAACTCAAATCCTGTGTCCTTTAAGACTTTTGCTCTCAAAAGTTCTAAATGTTCAGTAAGTAATTGTGGTGCAAAACACATAGACATAAATGTGCCAACTAGCGAAAATAAGGTTTGACATTTTAAAACGTTTACATTTCAACAAGTCCTTTTAAGTGCCTTTCAAGAACAGTTGATGCATGCATGCAACTCCTCCCTCAGATGTTTATCAAAGGCATTTAGTGGGAAACAATACAGTGGAATGCAGCAAAATGGTGTTGCCAGGGCTGAAAATCCCCCACCGCATTTTACCTGGCAACGCCTTTGAGTGACAGAATACTCATCAAGTAAGAGTAATGACTGGTGGACATTTAATGGATTCAACTGAAAATAATATGTTAATAGTTAGCACAGTGCCATTCAGTACATTGATATACCGTGCCCCATTTATGAAAACATCCTGAAAAGAATTCCTCTGAAATACGGAACACCCATAAGGCACAGTAACACTGCAGCAACAGACGTCTCTCAGAACCATAGAGGTCTAGCCTGATGCAAGTGGTGTCTGAAAAACAGAATTGACATGCATGTTCTGCTTCACTGACTCACAAGACCAGGGCTGCCCAACCCTACTCCAGGTTCTCTCAGCTCCAATGGTGACTAACCTCATTCGATCAAGATAATGATTAGAATCAGGTGTGCTGGTTATAGTTTGGAGAGAACATGCAAGACACCAGGAAATGGGTTGGGCAGTCCTGCACATAGCAGCAGCTTCCAGACCTGAAACATCCAGTCAGTTGGAGCACTGCTTACACACACACTGCTATGCTTCCCAGCAGCCAGCCTCCTAAGCTACCTAGTCTTGTAAAGGCCAATCTATCATGGGTTGGTGAAGTGGGAAACATCACTTGAACAAGAGACTTTGGGCACCGATCCCAGAACGGCTCTGGGGGGGTCCCAATTGGTATTAGTCAGACAACTTCTGCAGTCGCAACACTTCCCAGCACAAGGGACCATGTGTTGGCATTGGGGTGGACAGAATGCAGGAAGGCATGTGTAACCTATTATCATAAAGGCAAGAGTATGATAATGTAGACATATGCAGCACTGGCTTGTTACAACTGGTGACAGTGTAAGATGGCAGGTTTACATACTACAGTGTGCCCCAGGCTTAGACTGGCCCTGGGCTAACTTAACCCATGTTCACACAAGAGTTTGTTCACCCTGGGCTGAAGTTTAACCATAAACTAAGGATTCACACTTGTATTCCTAAGCCCTAGGCTAACGGTCTCTCTAGCATGTGAATAATGTTACATGTACATAATGACTTAAACTGTTCGGCACCTCCATTTATTGATGTGTTCAGTCCTTCCGTTAAGAGTGATTAAGATAATCAAGTGTATCAGCAAATCTTGAGTTCTGAACAGCATTCAGCACCCCACTCAAGAACCATTGAACTTTACAGTGCCTTCAAAATGTATTCAGATGCCTTTTCACTTTCTCCACATTCTGTTCCAGAAAGAATATATAAATGATAAAACAATAACCAATCACACAAAATCCAATCACACACAGAAATGTGCCAATTAATTTAATATAAAGTAATCTTGTGTACATAAGTATTCAGATTTAGTATTTTGTAGAAGCGCCTTTAGCAGCAATAACAGCTTTGAGTCTTCTTGGGTACGCTCCTACCAGCTTTGAGTCTACTTGGGTATACTCCTACCAGCTTTGAGTCTTCTTGGGTATACTCCTACCAGCTTTGAGTCTTCTTGGGTATACTCTTACCAGCTTTGAGTCTTCTCATGCAGAGAGATGAATCTTCACCCCAATCTAAGGTCCTCAGAGCACAGGATCAGATTTTCTTAAAGGACATGTATATGCATTGTCCTCTGTTCATCCAATCCTGACCATTCTTCCAATCTCACCACAGTTCACCATAGGATGAAATGTGTTGGGGTACACATTTAATTAATCATAAATGTAGTCTAGAACACCAACATGTAGAGAAAGTAAAGGGGTCTGAATACTTATCAAAGGCACTCTAGCTTTACACAATTATATGACGCAACATGCAATGCAGATGTGTTGAAACAGGTTGCAAAATGTAATGTCCAGACACAGGCTACAAGGCCTCTGGGTCTTCAGAATAATACCTATAATAACATAAAACATGGTCCTTCAACCCAGTTTATCAATAGAGATTTGCAATCCAAATAAATACCCTTTGCGTATTGTAGTTGTAAGTAATTCATAAATGCATGATCTCCCGAATTAAAATTATGGTATTGTGACATCACATCCAGAAATCAGCTATTATGGCCCCCAACCCATCAGTTGCTCATCCCCAAGCAAGTGTTTTCTAGAGCAGTGCTTCTCCACGACAATAAGCTTGCAAAAATTAAATTCAAGAAATTACCTAGATGATATTATTGACTAATTAAGGTGGTAATGTAGTTTTCGTAGTCAAATGTTACAGTTAATGTCAAAATTACCCAAATATCTTACTTCTTACTAACAAACGGACACGAATTTGGGTCGTGACTGAGATTAAGATTGGGTCCCGATGCAAACCCAGTTGATAAAAACAGTTCTATACCATGGTTTACAAAACAACCGACTAGCCTGGTTGAAAACAGACGTGCTAACGGAATTGCCACTGCAATTCTTCATTGGTCAGTTCCTGTCATGCCATTCCTTTGCGCTTAAACTATACTGGTGTACAAAACTGATTTCAAAGAATGTCGTGACTCAACCAGAAATCCGACTAGTCTTGAATATGGCGTCATGTGTCATTGTGTGATACTATCTGTATTAACTTCCAACATGCCTCAAACCCCCATAATTGGAAATGCTACCACAGGGTGTTAGAGAAGTATACATAACATTATTATTGGATTTTTTTTTTTTAAATACGAACTCACTCTTTGAACATTCTTTCCATATCTTTGATTTGCTTCCTGGAGAATTCCTTGAACTCGGTGTAGGGATTGAAGACCTTCATGCTCGGCTGCTGGTGTTCACCCACTCCCTCGTTTAACTCCCCGCGCCGCATGAGCTTAGCTCCCAACTCCGAGTCTGCGTTTGCAGTAGCCGCCTTGTCCTCCGCTGCTCCATTCTCATGTCCCTGATCAGCCTCATCTATGGCTACCGGTACCTCAACGCCTTCTTCTATCTGAAGCCGACGGCTAAGCTTCGAAGACAGCTCGTCTGTGGCCATTTTAATGTTTATTTCAAAAGCTGCTGTATTTAACAAAAAAAACTAATAGACGTTGAGAACGCATACACCACGGCAATATCTGCGGTCCATAGACATGCGCCTGTGCTCTGTATGGTAACTTCTATGTAAACAGGAAAAATAAATGGTGATTCAGGAATGCTAATTATTAGAGAAAATATAAAAATATAACAATCTTCTTCCAGCTAGCAGGGTCACCGCGACTGTACAGCAAGGCGTACTAATATATCTACTGCACGGGTCAGCTACGTAGACTTTCAATCCCGTCACCACGCCTTTTAAAGGGACGCACCATGACACGAGTTCATTGACAGTATCCAACGTAACAAAACAGATTTCCAGGATGTGTCAAACGCTCCATCACAGACGGACATGAAGCAAGATACCCTACCGGATGTAATCATACTGGTTTTCAGTAGTATCAAGTCTTCATTTCCATTCCTCACGTGAAAACCATTGAATGGATGCCAGGCTGTAGAGGTTTACATTATAATAAGTTAAATATGTTACGAACAGAGTGAAAAAAATATTTTCACGTTACACTAAAACAAAAGGATTAAAGAGGCGTTTCCTTACAAAACGTAAAAAAATAGCGAAAATTGTCCAACATGATCTATCTTGCCCGTATTTGGCATTTCCAAGGTATTACTCACGCGGCATTGATAGCCCTCTTTTGGAACGAGATCTCATTGGCCACATGGTTTTCGGTTTAAATGTCTATGTCATAACAATATGTATTTCACCATGTTGCCATAGTATGATAACGATGCCTTATGATTCCAAATATAATTCCAGACCTTATTAAAATGTTAAAGCGGCTCATTGTTGGTCATGGACGGCCAAACACTCATGTTTTTTACCCTCGTGGGATTAATCTGGCATAGGACACTTAAAGTACCGGCAGCCAGATTCTGATCTATTTCCCTCGTTAACTGACCATTTAAAATAAGCAAATCTGGGGAAAATATCTATTTGTGAAATTCAGAGTCGGGATGCCGGCATGAACCTATCTGATTGCAGTTATAAACGCTCAGTGTTTTACATGCAATTTCAGCAGATACAATACTGAAAGGGAGGTTTTAGACCCTTACAAATTTTGGGACAATTATGAGGTATTGCAAGAGGTAACAATCTAATAATGAAATACTGGGAAGGATGCGCTGATGGGTTGACATCGAGACTTGACTTGAGACTGGGTTTACTAGTGTTGAGACTGATTTTATCAAAGCAAATTACACTTAAATTCTTAAGAAGCTGTAATCCCAGAACACAGATGAAGCACATATGACATAGGTACTATATACGGCATTGTTGCTTAAGTTACTTCCCCATAAAAATGTGCTTACAAGGGTATAACATTTCAATTAGTAAGTCACAGAAAAACACCCAAGATGTGGTTGTTGTTCTGTGAAATACTTTAATAAAAACGTAATTGTATAACACTTCCCCTTTCTGTGGGTGCTTGTTATAAACAGTAAGAAATGGCTGATGAAGGGCATTGCACATATGTCAAATGTAAATGTTACATAATGTGGTTGCACAATGCCAGCTGTTTATGTGCTCTCAGATGGAGCTAACTGAGGAGAAGCGATAATTACGGAGCACAATATATACATACAGTTGTGCTCAAAAGTTTGCATACCCTGACAGAAATGTTGACATTGATTTTGAAAATATGACCGATCATGCAGAAAAACTTTTTAGCATGATCAGTCTTTTAGTGAAGGATAGTGATCATATGAAGCCATGTATTATCACATAGTTGTTTGGCCCCTTTTCATAATAATGATAACAGAAATCACCCAAATGGCCTGATCAAAAGTTTACACACCCATGAATGTTGGGCCTTGTTACAGACACACAAGGTGACGCACACAGGGTAAAATGGCAAGTAAAGTTAATTTCCCACACTTGCAGCTTTTTACATTTAAATTAGTGCCTGTGTATAAATAGTCAATGAGTTTGTTAGCTCCTATATGAATGCACTGAGCAGGCTAGATACTGAGCCATGGGGAGCAGAAAATAACTGCTTAACAAGGTAATAGAATTTTATAAAGATGGAAAAGGATATAAAAAGATATCAAAAGCCTTGAAAATGCCAGTCAGTACTGTTCAATCACTTATTAAGAAGTGGAAAATTCAGGGGTCTCCAGATACCAAGCCAAGGTCAGGTAGACCAAGAAAGATTTCAGCCACAACGGCCAGAATAATTATTTGGAATACAAAGAATAACCCACAGGTAACCTCAAGAGTAATACAGGCTGCTCTGGAGCACAATACAATGAAAGAAATTGCCTTTACTGCGTCAATGCCACAAAAAGCCAGGTTACAATATGTCCGACAACACCTGAACACTCCTCGCAGCTTCTGGCACATTGTCATTTGGAGTGACAAGACCAAAATAGAGCTTTATAGTCACAACCATAAGCGCTATGTTTGGAGAGGGGTCAACAAGGCCTATAGTGAAAAGAATCCCATCCCCACTGTGAGGCATGGCGGTGGCTCACTGATGTTTTTTTTGGGGGGGGGGCGGGGGTGTGAGTGCTAAAGGCACTGTTTTCACAATTGTGAAAATTGATGGCAAGATGAATGCAGCATGTTATCAGAAAATACTGGGCAGACAGTTTGCATTCTTCTGCACGAAAGCTGCGCATGGACTTTCCAGCTCAACAATGACTCTAATCACAAGGCCAAGTTGACCCTCCAGTGGTTACAGCAGAAGAAGGTTCTGGAATGGCCATCAGTCTCCTGGGCCACTCTGGGGAGATGACAGGGGTCATTACATTTTTTTCTTCGTCGCCATGTTTTTTTTATTATTGGATGCTAAGATCTTGAAAGACAAATAACATTGTATGACTGAATGGTCACCATAATGAAGATACAATGTATATCAAAACAGGAAAAATCTCCAGGAGGTAAGCATGGATGTGTCAGCCACAACTATCCACAGATTTCAGCTACAGAACTAACTAACCTTCAAAGTGTAAAACCATAGCTTATTGTTTTACACCTCAATTGGATAGCCAAGTCACCGTTTGCTAAGAACCTAAAGAAAACCTGCAGAGTCTGGGAAAAGAGATTGTGGAAAGTTGTGATAAAGATGTACATGCACCGATGTAATTGCAAGAGTTAAGCATGGAGGGGGAAAAAGGAACTGCCCACAGATCCACGAAATATGACCTAATCTCTGAAATGTGATGGATTTTGTTACACAACTGAAAGTGCCTAATTCGTCTTCATTGAGGATGTAATTGCTGACAGCTGCAGAATGAATTCTGAGGTGGACAGAAACATCTTGTCTCATCAGGCACAACTAATGCCACCAAACCCACCAAACGGTACAGCGTCATACAGTAAGACGATAAACCCAATCACACGGCCATGTCAATTAGGAGGTTTTCCAGGGCCGACAAAATGACAGTCATTGCCAGGCCTAGTTAATCTCCATACTCAGGTCCAATTGAACATGCCATGGAAACTTAAACCTTAGACTTACAAACAGCAACCTCTCAAGATGGCTACAGTACAGCTCAGAGGGAAACTGCGTTTGCAAAAATCAATGATTCATTTTAATCTCCACACTGACTATTCCATCATATCTACGGCAACCACCCATTGTACCCGTGTGCAGAGCTATACAGTACAGTATGTATTTTACACATGAATAACATGCCGCAAACAGCAGAAACATGTCCAGCAGCCATGGTGAAAGTATAGTACACTTAACATAGAAACAGAAAATCACCACATCAACAGATTCTCCACACCGTGTTCCTTGTTCTCCAGCCTCTGCTGCAGGTTTCTAATCAGCTGCCTGTGAAGGAGAGAAGAAAGAATACTTATTTCGTTTTTATTGTGTTAGGCCAAACAACACCATTTACTTGACTGTATTCATGATGCAGCACTGCCTCTTGTGCCTTATTGTTTAAGTAGATGTGTAATAATGCATCTTCCCTTCAAGAAACCTGTCTGATAGTAATGAACAATGTCTGGTATGACCATATTTGGAACTAAATCTTTTAACAAATTTATACTGGACAGTGGAAAAACAGAATATGTAATTGATTATTACAATGTCTTCAGTGTTAATATTACATACATAATTTTACTCACATACATATTTAAGCAAAATGTGTAGAAATGTCAAAGACTTATGGGTGGATATAAAAAACTGAAATCCAACCGTTTCATGCCAATCTGCTGCCTCCACAACATCTAAGAAGTTCCTCAAGAAAAACATCCTGACATTTTTCTGCCGATATGGTAATTTGTAAATGCTCAAATGTACTGCTGCATGGAATGCAATAATGCAAGAAAACAAATCCTGCAAATGAAAACAGATTTCCTTATCTTTGGCCCAGGCATTTTGAGTTAACTGAAACACTCTCAAAATAAATAGTCTAAGCTTAGGTGGGTTCACTTCAAATATTAAACACAATGCTCTGATTGTATGAGAGTAAAAGGAAGTTAGAAGAAGTTGTCTATTAAATATCATGAAGTTACTATACTTAATCGGAGCAGAACTGAACAGACAAGATAAGGAAGTTAACACTTATTGTAAATCGAGTGTGCTAACGGTTTGACCCATGCAAGACTAAAACAGTTACACCACTGTGTGTAGAGTGAGAGAAACTTGTTTAATGGACAGTATCCAAATCTTTAACAAATGTAAACTCAGCGCCTCCAGTGAAGCTCTGTGGATCTAAAAACATCCATGTATATATTCTATCTAATTTCCACCCACCTTTTAACTGCCTACACTTAGGAGATGTTTTGGACAGACCTTACTAATCTTTACACTACCTTTACAAGACGGATTTGTGGAAAAGAATAGTCCTGTGTCTAGAAATATGACTGACAACAGCGGGTATCCACAAGATCTGTTTCTGAAAAAGTTGCACCCTCCACCTCAGAACCAGGGTCATGTTCACAAATACTGTATAATTAGGGCAATATACATCAGAAATGTGCTTGTGTTGTTCCCAACATGCTTTCACATGTCTGTAATGTGGTAATATGGTGAAAAACAAATACAAAATCAGTGGATAGACCGTATTAATTTGTGTCTCTTTTGTTTTCAGCTGAAGGACAGGACCACCTTGTCGATGGCCTCGGTACAGATGTTGTGAGATGATGTCTTCTGCCCAGTGCTCTTCTGAACTCTCTTAATTCTCACTGCCTATAGAGGACAGAGAAGATGGGAGGACAAGGAGGTGAGGAGAATAGGGACATGGATCAGAATCATGGGGGAGGTTAGGAAGTAATCAAGGTGTAGAGAAGAGAAGGGAGGGTGAATAGTGGAGCCAGCACCCTTCAGCACAAAAACCCAGAGGCCCCCAATAAATAGCAAATACAGTGTTTGTGAGTGTGTGTGTGTGCGTACATGTCAGGGCATATTGATTTGTTTAATGGGCAATTGACCATCTATTCTAACTTGAATCAGCATAGATTGTCTCAGCATCGGCAAATAACTTTGATGTAAGTAAACACAGATGTAAGTGTTTATTTGTATCTGTTCTGTTTAGAGTGAATTACATTATTTATACCATAACTGGGAATAAATCCTAACCAGATTTACTTAAACTGTTTTTTAATATAGCTTCTTTGTTACTGACCCCCATGGACCCTTTTGTAGGTTTATACGATGTTTACCAACAGCTCTGCAGAATATACAATGTGACATTCCAACCTTATACATGATTTCAAACCTGAAAAAACGATGAATGCAGAACAAGGTAGTCACCTAAGCGGTTTAATGTGTCTCCACAATGCAGCTCTTTGCTGGATGGATCTGTTGTACATCCAGGTGAATGCAGGTCCAAAGTAAATTGCCCCCTGGGTGTGAATGTTTCATTAACACCTCCTTCATACGTCCTATACCTTGTGGTTCTTTCCTGCCTTGCTGTGGAGGCCTATCTCCTGGGCCAGGGGGTTCTGGGTGTGGAGTAAGGCCTCTGGGACTAGGGAGCTCTCCTGGCTCTCTGCCTCCAGTTGGTTCTCCGGGATATCCAGTCTGGCCTGGAGATCTTGTTCTGCCGCCCGACTCTCCCTGGGGGCGGGAAGAAAGAAGAGAAAGATTTAAATTCATACAATTTGAATTTTGTAAGGGCTTGTTAACATTCTGCCACATTTCTGATACAGCCCCATGTGAAGACAATTGTGTCAGAACGTATCCATATTCCGCGAAGTGCTCGATTTCCCCCACGATTGACAGCCACAACCCTGTCATAGACTCTTTAATGAAATCGTGCTGTTATGGAAGTTGTTACATACCATCACACCGTGGGGGAGTTTCCAGGCCACGTAGTTGCTGTGATTCCCTACCTGAGAGCTGTCATGTCCCCATGCTGCTGCAGCAGGAGCTTCTCCAAGCGCTCGCTGTGGCTTTGCTGTAGCGCCACGCGACCCAGGAGCAGATCCAGGTCTGTGTTACGCAACGAGCCCAGGCGGGCCCTCTCCTCCTGGGGTAGGTGTTGCAGAGGCATGCAGCCCTGCAGCTGCCCCTCGCTCAACTCCAGAGCCTTACACAAGGCCCGAGCAAGATCCACATACTGAGAGTGACGTGGGGTCAAACAAGCGCATAATCAAATAAGTCATAATGTCACTACGCCCCCCCAGAGAATCCTTCCACTGACCGTCCTCTCACTGAGGTCCAGAGCATCTGATTGGTCCAGGGTTGCCTCGGAAAACTCTCCAGGGTGTGGCCGACCATTCTGGAATTAAATTATTATTATGCATCGTATACTGGATAACATTACACTTATGACCGCAAACGCCAGATCATAACTAATTATTCAGATTCATTTCTCAACAGAATGAGCATACGTTTTTAATTTACTTTCAGCTTTGATAGGATAAATGAAAACAACGTTGGGACGAGTTCAGTTAATCCCTCTCTGTTTCACTCGGGTTTCTTCCGTTTCGTGCCTAATGAACAGTATGCTGATGCCAGCTGATATGGGTGGGTTGTAACAGGGTCCTTGACCTCTGTAGTCTGAGCGCTCATATTCTCAGGAGGAGAGGGCCCGAACACAATGGTAAACATGTCCCTGCCCCAACACAATGGTAAACATGTCCCTGCCCCAACACAGTGGTAAACATGTCCCTGCCCCAACACAGTGGTAAACATGTCCCTGCCCCAACACAGTGGTAAACATGTCACTGCCCCAACACAGTGGTAAACATGTCCCTGCCCCAACACAGTGGTAAACATGTCCCTGCCCCAACACAGTGGTAAACATGTCCCTGCCCCAACACAGTGGTAAACATGTCCCTACCCCAACTATTCTGAAATGTGTTGCTAAAATAAGAAATGGGCCTGTATAATCCTAAATACATTACATAGTACATTTTAATAGTTTCAACATTTAATATGCTGTCTTTGTATTAGTTTCCAAAATATAAAGATTAAAGATTAGCACATCATTGCATTCTGTTTTTATTTGCATTTTACCCAAAGTTTGTGGAAACGGGTTGTAATATTTTACCTTTCAAAAAAAGATGCCGCTCATTACTACACCTTTGTGCTGATGGGCACCTACGCCTCTCCACCCACCTGTGTCGGTGGTGTTCTGCAGGCGCCAACAGATCCGTGGTCGGGCTGCCCTGGGTTTGCCCGGTTCTCCTTCGTCTGTATCCCCGTCGTGAGCCTCTCCTCCAGGTCCTCCTGACACAGCCTGGCAGGGCACCGCCCATCCGTTTCAAATGACAGAATGGGAATGGGTGACCTTCCTCTCCCTGACATGTCTCCCACCCAATCCTCTCTCCTCTCTCAGACTAGTGTGGCCGTACATGTGTATTATCTGGTATAATGTGAGCAATCTGAAAAAAGTCGGTTCTGTTGGATTTTTTGTTCACCGATAAATACTAGATTTTACAGAATACTATAGTACTTACTATATCATTCCAAAGTATTCTTTACACCCTCCCACCCACCCAGATTCTTGAGAAGGAGTTGGTCACAGTATGAAATGATACTTCTTATAGATGTTGTTTGATCATCTCTAGCATCTAGCAATAATTCATACAAACCAATTTCCAACAAACCGCCTGTTCTTAAGGAAGCAAATCTCCGATTTACCTTAATTCTTCCCTGACTTTCTGAAGCTCCTCCCCTTTCTGCTCTACGAGTTGAGACATGAGCATTAGCTTGTGTGTGAGCATGCTCACTTGGACCCTCTGATCAACCACCAGAGACTTAAGCTGCTCTAACTCCATCTTCTGTTTCTCACTTAGCTCCCCTACAGACATACACAGACACACACACACAGACACAGACAGACACAAACATAAACAGTCAGCAGGCATTGTGTATACACAAAAGCAAGCATGTAGATGTAAAAACTCACACATACACATCAGGCAGGCAAAGTATGACTCTGGGAACAGACATAAATGTTGGTCAGCTAAATAAGTAATGCATAATGTAATAAATACCTAAAATATAATATGCTGACAGTTTCAGAAGCTATAGTGTACCTGTCATGTCTGTTATCCTGGCA
This sequence comes from Novumbra hubbsi, assembly GCA_016801125.1. NCBI lineage: Eukaryota > Metazoa > Chordata > Actinopteri > Esociformes > Umbridae > Novumbra > Novumbra hubbsi. Next base: position 21,047 of record JACXGK010000968.1, read on the forward strand.
TTGGCTGAAGCCAGGTCACGACTTAAGGCTTCGATGACGTCACCCGGGCTATGCATTTCCATGTGAGACTGGGCCAAGTCAGCCCTGTGGAGAAGAGAACAATACTATTCAAGGCTGTTTACTGATTTAGTTGATACATACACAGGCTTTCTATGTCAGCGCTCATTCCACTGAAATAAACACTGAGCGAGACATTGTCTCCGTAGCCCAAGGGAATATCTATTGTCCCACGTTACCTCAGAAGGCAGACCGAACCTTGCATTCAAATATTTGGTATTTGCCAAAGTAATCATTTACAATCCAAACTGTTGATGTAGGCATCAGATGTACCACATCAGGTGAGAGGTCCCGGCATTTAAAGGTATGTTCCTATTAATACGCAAGTAGTTGAAAGAAACTGACCAGACAACCTTTACCTGAGTGAAGTGGTATTATCCTCCAAGGCCTGCAGATTCTGAGCCTCCAGAGGACCGGGACTTCTTGCAGACGCACTACTCCTCAACTCCATCGCTGCGGAGGTTATAAGACATAATGGTTCCTACATGGTTAGAACAAGTTAGAAACGAACATATCTGCAGGCTTGACGCATCTTAACGTGTCCTCACACAGCCTAAAACTCAAGGCTACCTGCGACCCTCACCTCTCAGCCGTCCAATCAGTGTGTCCCTCTCCTGCTTCAGCGCCTGGGCGGTCTGTCTGCCCTTGACCAAGCACTTCTCCAGGGCAACGATGGTGTGGGCGTGCTGACGCACCTGCTCCCTGTACTCCTCCTCCCTGACCCTGTATCGCTCCTTCTCCTCCTCTGACCCTTTCTCCAATGCTTTCTTCACCTCACCCTGCCACTTCTCCTCCCTCCTGCCAGTCTCCTCCAGCATGGCATGCCAGCTGGCCCCCTGGGTCTGAACCTCCTGCTGCAGTGTAGCCTGGGAAATAAGAAAAACATGTAGAGATTGTGACATCCGTTTCTAAAATCGTATCCTGGTTCATTTGCTTGTTCTGTTTCAGTTTCTCTGCTGGTATATTTAGTTACATGTCGCTCCGTCACTTGCTAGTTCTATTACTTGCCTGCTTTCATGTCAAAAGACGGTTAAGTTAAGCAGTAAATTACAAAGAAAACTGATATTGAACCCAGCATTCACACGTGTTCCGTTGACCAGAATCCATAAAAACCCTCTGGCATCCTCACCTGGGCTTGTCTGACGGCCTCCAACTCCCCTTTCATCTCCTCCAACTCCTTCTGTCTGGCTTCTTCTTCATGCAGTTTAACAATCATCTACATGGAAACAAAGGGACATAAAAAGGTGCATCAGTTCCTGGACATTAAGAAAGGATTGCTATTTTATTTGCTTTTTATACAGCTTTTAAACAGATGTATAAATGATGTGTCTATTATTTATATCTGCGTGTGAGTGTGTATGCGCGCACAAATGAGTGTGCACAAGCGTGTGTATGTATGTATGTGTGGGAGCCAACCTGCTGTTTCTGCTTCTCCAGCTCCTCTCTGGTAATTCTCAGATGCTCCTGCATCTCTGTGGAGTTTGCTTCTTTCTCTTGGAGGCCTTCAAGGTGTACCTACACCAAGGAAAACATACAGCAACCATACAGCCAAATGTTCATGAACAGAATTGGAGGGTTAGCATGAGACCAGGCATGAAACAGATTGAGTGCTGGGATAACCTTACAGCCTAAAATGTTGCGTATAAACAATTCTTCAGCAAGTTGAGACACTGCCTGGGTTTCAGGAGCTCCTGAGGCCCTGTCATTGTCTTTGCACATTAAACAAAATGGCCACACTGACTATCACCAACATTCAAAGTCCAACTTGATGAGGCAACCATTTGACCCACCTTCAGGTGTTGAAGCTCCACGTGGTACCTATTATTCTCACTGACCATGGTTCTGATGCCGTTCATGACTCCTGTTGGATACCAAAGAACATTTGACCGTACTGAACCCATAGGGACCACAGTAGTGATCATGACCCAAACCAGAGGTATGACCACTGCCCTGGTAGGTCACTGTATGACCACTGCCCTGGTAGGTCACTGTATGACCACTGCCATGGTAGGTCACTGTATGACCACTGCCATGGTAGGTCACTGTATGACCACTGCCCTGGTAGGTCACTGTATGACCACTGCCCTGGTAGGTCACTGTATGACCACTGCCCTGGTAGGTCACTGTATGACCACTGCCATGGTAGGTCACTGTAAGACCACTGCCCTGGTAGGTAACTGTATGACCACTGCCCTGGTAGGTCACTGTATGACCACTGCCCTGGTAGGTCACTGTATGACCACTGCCTGGTAGGTTCATATGGGGAATATCAGTCTCTCAGATTCATTTTGAAGAAAAAAGTTACTTAAAACATGATTGACTTATGATGTCTAATGGTCATTGTTGCTAGTAGTACAGGACAAATGTCACAAGCAAAACAAAATAAGCAACCTTCAGTGGTATGTGAAACATCTATTCCAGATTCTAGTAGGGCCTGGGTTGCACTCTGAAGCAACATCAGCTGGGTGGCCATCATGGAGAGGACTGAAGTGTGGACCCAGGCCAGAGCTGGAGACACACTCTCTTCCTGTAATGAGGTCATGGCCATCTTCAGGTCGTCTGCAGAGCACAGCTCCTGTAAATAAATGTGAGTGAGTGGACAATAGACATACCAGCTAACCAACTGAATCTTGTTTGGTCAAGAGTACGAGTGTATTCTTGGGTGTGTGTGATTTAAGATGTTTTGGGGAAAGCATTACAACACCAATTGTGACAGAGAGATACCTGACAGGCCTCCAGCCTACTCTTCAGTCTTTCCGTGTCTTCTGCTGCCATCCTGTGTGCAGCCTGGGACTCCTTCAGTCCTCTTTCTAACTCCTCCAACGTATTCTTAAGGCTCTCTTGCTCTCCTCGCAACTCTGACACCTTCTGCAGTACCTACAAGGAGCACATTTCACAGACAGTAAATTAAGGATGAACATTTTGCTTCCGATGGGGCATCGCGATCCATCATTGCAAAAAATGTTTACTGAGATTTCCTTTTGTTTCATTCTTTATTTTAATCAGTCAATTAATTTACTGATTTAAAATGCATTGTATCCCAACCCTGCCAGAGTTACATCATAATATGTAACTCTCTGGGATCTCTAAAATACATTCACGTTATGAATCCGTCTTGTTTCTATTCGGTCTGAGAGGCCCCACTAACCTGCTGGTCTGACAAGGCGGCAAAGGAAGTGGAATCACTGGACTCTGGGGATAACATCAGCCGCAATTGGTCACGAAAGTGCTCAACCTGAGACAAAACATCATCTTACTTCATTGATTCTACACAATTCAGTTCATGACAATCGAACATCTCACGTATTATTCAAGTAATTTATATATTGTTTGGAAACCAGATTTAAAAAGACACTGTTGTTACTTCTTCCTACCTGTGCTTGCGCCAGCTCAAGCTCAGCTCTGCTCTTCTCTTGTTGTGAGTGCCACTGTGTCTCATACTTTGCCAACATTGAAGCTTGTTCCTAGAGCACACCATCATAATGCTGTGTCTTTTACAAAAGCTTGTTCCTAGAGCACACCATCATAATGCTGTGTCTTTTACAAAAGCTTGTTCCTAGAGCACACCATCATAATGCTGTGTCTTTTACAAAAGCTTGTTCCTAGAGCACACCATCATAATGCTGTGTCTTTTACAAAAGCTTGTTCCTAGAGCACACCATCATAATGCTGTGTGTTTTACAAAAGCTTGTTCCTAGAGCACACCATCATAATGCTGTGTCTTTTACAAAAGCTTGTTCCTTGAGCACACCATCATAATGCTGTGTGTTTTACAAAAGCTTGTTCCTAGAGCACACCATCATAATGCTGTGTCTTTTACAAAAGCTTGTTCCTAGAGCACACCATCATAATGCTGTGTCTTTTACAAAAGCTTGTTCCTAGAGCACACCATCATAATGCTGTGTGTTTTACAAAAACTATCCTAAAAGACATCATTACAATATGTCCTCCCAATGACGTTATATGTGTTTAATAAAGATTCCTCAAAATGTGACGAATACCCCATTTAGAATGTACAGAAGTTGTATAAGTTCTAACTAGAACAACCACCCCTCACCATCTCCCCTCTGTAAACAACCAATTTGGGAAACTCTAAGAATGTACAAAACCTAAATCCCAAGCACCTCCCAATGACAATGTTGCTAAACATGAAACCATGACTTGAAATTCTAACCTCAAACTTCATCTTAAGTCGGTTATATAATAAGTCCTTCTCTGTTGATTGGTGCTCCAGGAGCCTCTGTTTCTCCCCCACAGTATTTTCTAGCTTCTCAATGCTCTGCAGATAACAACAGAGAACCACAAGCGAACATATATTGCATAAGGACCATGCATTCTTAATCTATTTACTTCCAGGATCCGAACATGGTCAGATAAATAGTTCTCTACCTTCTTCAGTGTTATTGACTCATTAGCATGGTTTAGCAACTCTTCCTGGTGCTTCTTGCTCATATTGGACATCTGGGGGGATGAAAAAAAAGGAAAACTGAAAGCCTAGAGTATGATGTCATATTTCCTTCAGTTAGGAAAAATAATGTTGTTTAAATATATATTGTCATCATTTCACTGTTTCTCTCCCCAAAATTCTGGTCATTTCTGAGCACAGACATTAATAGTAATCCACGGTACAGTGTTACAATTAAACAGTATTTTATTAAATTAGCTTAAAGAGGAAGAGAAATTAAGGAAATAGACCAAATATATCAAATGATTAAGAAATATACTATAAAACAACTGGCACCTTAGTGGCAGTGGACTCTAGTTGGATGTCCTTGCGTCGGATTTCCTGCCGGAGTCTGTCCACTTCAGATGCCAGTTTCAGAGCCTGCTTTTCCCTTGAAGATAGGTCTCTCTGCAAGCTTGTTACCAGATCTAAAAAGATATCTCTTAGTAAGACTGACACTGAAACATGTTGACACCAGCGTGCACTTGACCAATCTACCCACACAGGCGGACTCAAACACACATACACACACCTGTGGAATTGCGGTTCTCCCTCTTTAGTCTTTCCATCTGACTTCTGATGTTGGAGACCTTCAGGTCTCTATCAGTGACAGATTGCCTAATTACCTCACTGGAACCCTTCTGCAGTTCTATCATCTAAACACAGAATGAGTTACAAGCAAACTTAAAAGACCCCTGGCCACTGGGCACCCAGCACAACCAACAACCAATGTACAGAAGAGCAGGCTGGAGATAAATGACTGGATTAGGACCTGTGCAAACTCCTGTGGGAGATGAGGCCGTCCTCTAGTAATGTTGTAGACCGTGAAACGGTAGAAGCAAGTTACCACTTTGATGTTGGCAGAGAATGACTTGTCATTCAAAGGTCATTTACAATTGGTTGTCCAGTCAAGCATCAGCCACCCACTTTATATTATAAAACAGAATCAGGGTTTTTCCCTGCATTCAACACTCAAGGCTACTGCCTTCCCAACATCTCGCACCGCCTCTATGTGTCGGCTTGAGAAAACATGATTTTGTGCATCTATATAAAATACAAGTGAAATACTGCAGCGAATGTGACGGTATGAGGAACATGTGTCCATGCTGGCAGTGTTTCCAGCATATTAGTCTATTTCAAATGGGCTTGGGTGGGTTGATTTACAGACAGGGTAGTATAGACAATAATAACGTTGGAACATTGTTTTGTGGAGTATGCGAAAGATTGGTTACCAGGAGAATATAATAGTCTGGAGTCCCGGTAAACCATGGATAATGGACTTGACATAGATTAAAAAGTCCATTATTTTCTTTCGGAGCATAGAGAAGTAAAAATTGTCAAGAAAATAAATATTAAAGTTAAGCTTCAAAGGTTTTATTACTTGTGTGCTTGGACCTACGATTCATGAGCATCACTGTGTACAGTAACTACCTGTTCCTTCAACAGCCCCATCAGCTCCCTCTTGTGGTCAATGTCTCTTTCCATATTGAGCAACCTGTGTCTGACGTCAGAGTCGGCCTGCTGACTCACGGTCAGCTGGCATCTCAGAGCCGACACCGTGTCTCTCAGCCCGGCAATCACCACGTCCTTCCTCTGGGACTCACTCTCAAACACAACCAGCCTGCGGACCTCGTCTTCCTGACGCAGCAGCCTCTCCTCCTAGCCAGAGTCCAGGAAAGGAAAAGAGTTGCTAGGAGGTGCATGGTTCACCGCTGTTTAAAGAGTTATTCAAATTCTGGTAATATGACGTTTAAAAGGAATTTAAAAAAAGAAGAAGAGAGATTTGCTCAAGACATGTGTGCACTTCTACACTGGCGTTTTATAAAAGCCCAGTGATGACAAAATCAAACAACCTCCACAAGACCACCAGCTACATTGCAAACAACACAACTGAGAAGACATATTCTCACTTTCTCCTGTAAGAGGTGCTGCATGGTCTGAGAACTTTGAGATGCCGGAATCACATCCACCTTCTGAACGGGCCGTCTTCCTGCAGGTCCAGTCCAAAATCCTGCAAAACACAGGGTCATGTAGAAGGGATAGCCTTCCATATAACCAGAGGTGTGGTCCATTACCCCCATGTCCACATACGTGTGGCGGTCACATGCTGTTTGGGGAGGCTGCTTTGACCGGTCCGTTTGGCCCCCACGCTGGCCGCTCGTTGGCGACTGGGGGGACGAGGGGGGACGGTAGAGCCCCCCCACCCCCAAGGAACAGGGACAGAGGGACTGCCTGGTAAGAGAGGGAGCTGAGGGGAGGGGGAGGAGGGATACGAGGTGAGTGGGGGCTCCTCGATCAGCTGCTGGGAGTTCGGAATGGCAGTCCGGTCATGTATGGGAGGGGGGTGGACATGGGGAGGGAAAGAAAGACGTCACAACATCCATCAGCTCTGGGTTGATAGAGTCAACAGCAACGAGACGTCTCAGCTCACCTTTCTTAGCACCAGCGAGGTTAGCCAGGTTAATAATAACTGATTTCAGAGCAAGCAATGACTATATGTGGTATCAATGCTGCTATAACTAAGTATATTAGCCATTAGAAGCAGGGCCCGCCCCCCAGACCACATCAATCATACCATAGGTGGACTGTCTATAGCTAGCTGGTAGATGGAGCCTCCATAGCCAAATCTCAGTTCATCACCAGGGGTAAGGCGCACAGCTGCATTGTGGATGCAACAGTCGTTGACAAAGGTACCCTGGGAGGTGTTGAGGTCACTAAGGACAAAGCAGCGCTCTGACTGGCTCCACACAATAAGGGCGTGATGCTCCTCAACTCCTCCATTCTGTCAAACATGAGCATAAGCAGGCAACAAAAAATTAGGCAGCTGCAAAAGATTTCATTTTTGCAATGAAAAAGCCTGCAGCCTACAATTTTGTTCATACAATTTTAATTTTAAACATTGCACTTCTACTCTTGGCTGATTGATTGATCAGTGGCCTATTCCCTGTGTTAGGAAATAGAATCATAATAGCTTTTCAAGTTTAGTATAGATAGAAATTGGGAGTTCGAGAGAGAAAAAATAGGAACTTACCAGTAAAAATAAATCACAATCCCTATGTCGTCCTACTGTAGTGGATTCGGCCTGAAGTTTAAATACCCACCCCGTAGTTTTTAGGTAACCCCTCATTTGCTTTTTAAAAAATATATAATATCAGCAAATGTTATGCTGCTTTGCATAATATGCTTGTTTAGAATTGTTTAACGATATTTACATACATTTTGCAACGCATTTTATATTATCTTTAATAAATAAATAAACAGTGTTATTCGGTCGTTACGACGAATTCGTTGCTGTAGCTATAGTTCTACCAGCTGTACTTCTAACTCAATGTTTTCTTGACATTTCCAAGCACTCAACAACCGAGAAGAAACGATAAGAAACCATACAAATGAATAAAACGTAACATCCTACTGATTTGTATTGTGGAAACCAACTAGACTTTCGAATGTATATCAGCGCCATGGAAACACCTGACTCCGCCCCTGGTTTTAACCATTTGTTGAATATGATATGTAACTTCTCATTGCAATTTATGTTAAACGAATGGCTGGAGAAGTGGAAGATAATTTCTGCAGCCAGTAATTCTGAAATGGTTGACAAGTAATAGATCTAATAAGTAATTAAAAGGTGTGAAAATGTGTAGTTTTTTTACTTTTTGTCAGTGGGTTTTACATTTATTTAATGGGATTTACATTGCTTTTTATAAAAATGACTAATAACTGTTGGATTTCAGAAGCTCCAGTGTTTTTTTTTTTTTTAGCAAAATTATGTAACTGAATGTGAGAGCGCGTTAGACCCATTTCTATGAAGGAGTTCGTTATAATGTATAAAAGCTATAGGAGAACTCCTGTTAAGTTCTTCTTAGATACCAAACATGACAGGACTAATAGTTTTCCTACATGTTCATCGAGGTGAATTTCACTCTAAAACACCTTCAATGTGTCCGTAAAATGATGCTGCATTTCTGGGACCATCAGGACAAAAACTATCTGAAGTGCGGAGTCAGTGTCCCATTGTTTTCCCCACACTAAAGCGATTTCGTCAGTTGGGGTTTTTAAAGTTCACCAGTTCTAACATCCCCAGATAGTGGGTCAACCATAGTAAACAGAAACACTCCATACTGCCAAATAACTGGAGGTGAAAAAATATTTATTTTATTTACAACGTGATACGTATTTATTATGTAAATACCAACCAAACTATATTAATCATTTGTTGATCACTTCAAAAAAGGTATCTGTTCCATGTAGGCTTTTTGATAACTTTTTACATTTTAATAACTGTGTAAAATTCTGAGGGACACGTTTTTATCAATATTGGATAAATATAAGCAAATCTGGGAGATATGCTTATATTTTTTGTATAACTAATTGAAGACAATAGGTTGACAAACAATACCTTTCAATTTCGAGGCAGTAATGTATTTTAAATAAGGGATTTATTATACACTGTAAATATGTCAATAAACAGAACGTAGCCTACATTGTTTAATTTTCTGTATGGTAAAACATTTTTTTGTGGTTTATTTACTAATGGTGGGCCAGTGTTTTAAAGAAAAAGTACCAAAACATGAATCTGCAGTATATGATTAACAACAGTATATGTTTTCTGATTTTATTCCCTGATGCATGTATGATCTAATAAAGCTAATGTTTGTGTGGCTCCTTGCTTATCTGCACAGTCCGGTGACACAAAGCCTTAACGTTTATCTCCCTCTCTATCACCTTGGGCACATTACAAGAAGAAACATGGATGCCTATAATAATAAGTTAATCAAGACAATACAGGATTACACCAATTTTCACTGAGCTCTGATTTATTGTAAAGAATGGTTAGTACATCAACATTGTTAAATATGGTTTTGTCCATACATAGTCTGCTAGATCCACCCTTTAGTTGCTGGTCATCACCTGTAAATTAAAAGAGACAGAATTACTTACCAACATCAAATAGTTTAGTTAGAACATTTTATATTTTACTTGACAAGAACTCTGGCCACATTTCAATGTTCACACATCATAGCACTTGCATTCCCCAAAAATTCTTCCCAAAACAATTAACAAGTTTGGTTTGGACGCCACTTCAAATGGCCAATACATTTCATCAATCTGAATTCTGTTTTATGGACATCGTAACGTTTAACTAGTGACAGTTTGGCTATGAAATCAAATGTGGATTGCATAATTGTATGGGGTGTTGGCATGCTGGGTGCACGCTTACATTGTTGATCCAGGAAATGTAGGAGCTGACGCGGGTAAAGACGGATGGCTTCTTGGGGTAGTTGCAACCCAAGCTGGAGCCAAAGCTCACCACACCGTGAACGTCCCAGGAGCCATCAGAGTTCTGGCAGTTCAGAGGTCCACCAGAATCTCCCTGCAGGGAAAAAGATTATGAAGTAGCAAGTTAAATAACAAGTTAGCCAGTTTGGATCATATATGATGACAACAATTATATTAAGGATCCCAGAGTATTACAATAAACTTTTTTTTTTTGGGGGGGGGGGGACTATAACGGCATCAGCCAATCCAAAACAAAATACGGTTAAATTGACATTTAATAGCTTTATCTGTATTTAACATTTTAAGATAGTGAAATGACCCAACAAGCCGGGGTGAATTAACTCACATTGCAGCTAGCCAGGTTCCCATCACCGCCCGCGCAGACCATGCTGCTGGTAACAAGGCTACCCCACCAGTCAGGCTTGGAGCAGTTGGCATGGCTGACCACCGGCAGGAGAGCCTGCTGCAGGACGTCAGCAAGTGGGCCTCCAGCTGACAAGTAAAACAAAATGTGCATTGTCGCCTCTCTCCTTCTGAGGTAGCATGGGACACATGGGACAGGCGCACTTTCTACAGACATGAACGTGTCGCTTGCGAATTCCTGTCACGAGTGACTTTGGAGGTCAAAGGATATTTAAGGTTTTTGACAAATAGCAAAGATGGAGCTCAACTTTCAGTTCATGAAAATACATTTCTAATGAACTAAATGAGGAAGGAAGCCCATTAGCCAAGGTATTAAGTGCTCATGAACATATCACTGAGATTTGTGAACTTAAATTGTTCTCATTTGAAGTGTAAATCCAAAAATGTATTTATATATTAAATGGTTGTCACAACAATTGTTGTAGTCTGAATAGGCCCAAAGTCAAATGTCTTGAAACATATGTTGAATATTTGTTTTTACAAATAATAACTATGTATGTTAAAATAATTGCCATAATAATTAGCTATTTGTTCATTATCATTACATTTGTTGATATGATTAGTTCGTTTTTTTAGCCATTTACATTTATTAAATAACATACAATTCTATTAATGAAAAGGGCAAAATAAATGGTGAGTTTGAAGGTGATTAAGGGTTATCAGACTCACTCCATAGGCGTCCCCAGCCAGTGACGTAGCAGGGAGCATTGTGAGGCAGGACAAAGCCAGAGTCTGGTAAACATGCAGCCATAACTGAGTCAGAGAAGGTGACAGGGCTCTGAAGCTTGATCAGGGCAATGTCATTACTGGAGGAAATGATAAATCATCATATTGCAGGTCATTACACAGTCAAAACAGCTAACAAAATATTAAAGGACAATATTTTTGTATTTTGGAAACAGAAATGTTATGTCAAGGCCATTTCAAGTATCTATTGTTAAGTAATTGTTGTAGTTATCTTCATATATAATAATTCTGGAGATTCAGGGCAATTCTGGATATTCAGGGCAAGCATAAAACATTTACAAAGGTTCCAAAACACCTAAATAAATAATTTATTCAAGCTGCAAAGCTTTTGAGAATATTTTAAATACACAGTTATACATCTACAACATCTACAGACCTGTACCATGATACTAGAAGGCAGTTTTGTTTGCCCCAGAGCTCCAGAAATATGTGCAGTAATACAAGATTTACATTTGTATATTTTAAAAATACATTTCTATAACAGGGCATTCATAAACATAGAATGACATTCAGGAAGAAAATAAGGTAAGCCCCACCGGATTCTGGCGGAATCCCAGTTCTCATGGACGATGATCTTAGCAGGAGTAAGAGCTATGGAGCCCGGCTCGTTGATGTTATCCAGGCTGTGCTTGCCCAGGTAAACCCTGTAGGTGTTGCGGCTGCTGCAAAGCCACAAGAGAATGTCCACAGAAAGAGTCCGGTCATTAAGCGGATAACACAGAGGCATTTTGTTTTAGGCAAGATCAACAAGGTATGTTCCAGAACCTTGTAAAAATGGTCTATTTAGTCCTTAAAAACCTTCGTAAACATGGAAGATATTGTATAAAAACCAGGTGCAATGTTTTTAAAGGTGTGTTCATTCTATGTAGGGAAATATTTTGTTTTGATGTACGCTAGGAAACTGTTCATGGTTAGAATTATCATTGTGTAATCTTGTTAGCTTTGTGGTGCACCAAAAGCAAACATCTTAATTTTATATGCATGAAACATTAAATCCAGCAAGTGAATCACCACAGGGTTCCTGCAGATGGCAGTACAATTGGACTCATATGGGTTTTGAGGGTCGTAATAGAATGGTTTCTCGTTCAGGGGTGCCAAACTGGGTAGAGTGTCTGCAGGTTTTAGCTCTCACCTTGTACTTCATTGATTAATTAGGTCACTAATTGGTTAGGTTCTGCCTAAACTGGAAACAAAGTTCATAGGAAAAAACCTCCAGTCACTCTGCCTGTTGTGGAACCGGTTTGACACTCCTGTTCTAGGATTCACAAGGATTGCTGCAATAAAACATGGCCGCAAATATGACACAAATTGGAGAGAAAAACGGGATAAAAGTTACAAAAAAGAATGAAATCTCATTCAATCTAAGGCTAATGCTATCTTTTACTGCATGAAAAAATTGTTTAAATAAACATGGCTAATATTCAATTCAATAAATCTTCTGCTGGAAACGTTGAATAAAATAATTTATACTCAATATATTGAGTTATTACAGAAGCGAGTGGCATATATAAAATAAAATTCTAGCTAGCCGACTATGAGTCTATGGGTTTCGAAACAAACAGTCCTGACCTTTCAATTGCAATGCTTTTAAAAATTAAGCAACACAGGGCAATTGACCCATAAAAAACCGCATAACAAAATGTTCACTGTTGATACAGCAGGTCTCTTGGTTGTGATGGGAGAACATGTTTCACATTGAAGTGTTGGAAATTGTTCTTATACCTAATGCAGTGAGCAGCAGTCATGACCCACAGGCTGGAAATCAGAGTGGCGCCACAGGTATGGTAGAAGTTGCTACCAGACTTGTACTGGAGAGATGCCTGTAGGGAACAGAAGCCAAAGAAACAGACGGTACGTTTAAATGAATTGAGATCCAGTACAGTGTGTTTAAAGCGGAATAATATATTATCCTCTGTTCATTTGTGGAGGCGTTGGTTTCATTAAACAGGTACATACCTGCCAAGGCCAGCTTTTCTCACGAACATCCACTCCTCCGACCACCCTTGTGACAATAGGGGGGAAGGTAGGCAACCCACATCCGTAGGCTGAGGCAAGGACAGACACAAATAATGTATGTGTGTGTATTGCATGTGGTTCACAGGAAAATAATGCGTTTTGGGCGAAAATAAAATTTTACTTATTTAATTAGCCAGCGTAGCTTTTGGTTGAGAAAGTATTGTGTTAAGAAGCCGGCTGGTTTATAATGTTTTACAAACATTACACTGCTCCAAAAAATGAAGCAAACACTTAAATCGCACATTGGGTCTCGATGAACAAAATACTGTACATTGTGCAATTTTGCTGAGAAGAAAATGACGTAACAACGTCAATGGTGGTGTGTGTGTAATAAATGTCCTACGAAGTGTATTATACATTATATGAAAAGCAAGACATGGTAGCAAAACACTGTCATATGTACAGCAAATTGAAATATTGGGGAAGAGTAGCTTACCACCAGCAACAAACAAAGCCAAGATCGCCAACTTCATTATGACTGTTTCAGTGAAGTTCAGCATTACCTGCTCCCTTATATAGCTGAAGAACATGGTAACATGCTAGATAACATTTTCAAAAACCAGACACCAAAATGGAAAATTTTAACCTTCAGCTTGCAAATAAACTTCTCAAAATAAATGTGTTATCTTTGCAATGATGTGAAATTCACAGGTGTTACAGAATAACTAAGTTTACCTGGGTTGACACCTGAGTCCTGAACAGAAAGGCTCGGGCTACGGATGCGCCCAGAAAGAAGCCCATAGACCCGGCCGAGCCTGATGAGACTCCAAAAGCCCGAGCCACGCCAAAGGACCCTCCAGAGACCCGGCCATGCCAGACTAGCCTCCCAGTGACCCGGCCATGTCAGACTAGCCTCCCAGTGACCCGGCCATGCCAGACTAGCCTCCCAGTGACCCGACCATGCCAGACTAGCCTCCCAGTGACCCGGCCATGCCAGACTAGCCTCCCAGTGACCCGGCCATGCCAGACTAGCCTCCCAGTGACCCGGCCATGCCAGACTAGCCTCCCAGTGACTGCAATAGGTATAACATGACTTTGAATAACTTCATCCTTGAAAAAGCTCTGGTTTGACAAAAGTCTAATTATTTTGAAAATATAGCCGTGGATGAGTAAAGTAAAGTAAAATACTGGTGGGACAATTCATGAGATATATTGCTTTGAGAAGAATGTGAGAAAAGTTTGTCACCTCACATGTGTAATCTTCGCCTCTTTGTAAGTTAATATTACACTTCAAGGATAGTGGAAATGTTGGCGGTGGGCAAGCAGAATGATTCCCAGAACCTGTTACGTTTGTTCTACGTCATACTTGACGCAGGGCTGTGATGTATAAAGTCATCCCAGGTCTGAGCACACATATTGAGGAGAGAAACATGATTCAGTTTGTGGTCCTTGCTTCTTTGCTGGCTGTTGGTAAGGTTTTCGTTATGTCATTTCCTTAGACGGAACAACGTACCAAATCCTATTTCTATCCCAGCTATACTGAAATAGCTTAGTGTAAAGTGGCATTGATAATGAAAAATGTACATGTGTTTGTTTATTTGTGACAACATGTAGGCTGTACATTTGTCTTAACAGTGTATTGACAGTCTAGCTAACAGCAGTAGACAGAGGATATGCGTGACGGTTGTGAGTGTGTTTGCATCCTGTAGTCTACGGCTGTGGGCAACCCACCTTCCCCCCTGTGGTAGCCCGAGTAGTGGGAGGAGAGGACGTCAGGACTAACAGCTGGCCCTGGCAGGTATCTCATAAAACCAGGCAGTCCAACCCTCTCAGATCCGCATGAAGATTAAAACAGGCGTTGCATCTTCACAGTCACAAACAACTAGGCATCCCAAATGGACTGTATGTTTCGGCTATTTGAAATAGCATTCTTATGTCGTTGAGATAGTGTCACTCGGTGAATCCCGTAACGTGTGTTTTCCTTGTGTTTCAGGTCTCTCTCCAGTACGACAAAAATGGGGAGTGGAGACACACTTGTGGGGGGACCCTCATCTCCAGTGAGTGGGTCCTCACTGCTGCTCACTGCATTAGGTAAAGGAGAGGACAAGGAAACGGGCAATAATTCAGGGGAAATTAGGTGTATTCATGTTGGTGAACATAGGTCTCAATTCTGAAACTCAAACTTGAATAATAATGTATTGCTTCAAATAAATATACATGGTTCAAACCTTTTCAACAAATGTGATGGCAGATAATCAAAGTTTGATAGATGTTGAAGATGGTGAATTCTGGGGATATTCAATGTCAGTCTCTCTTAAAATGTCCTGTGTATGTTTCCGCTGGTCTTCATGAGCAGTAGCAAGACTTACAGAGTGTACCTGGGAAAGCACAGCCTGTCTCAGATCGAGGAGGGATCTCTGGCTGTTGGCGTTGCCAAGATCATCGTCCACGAAAAATGGAGCTCTTTCTTAATCCGGTAGGACAAATGTTAACTTAGCTTTACAGGGGAACGTACTGTAGATTAATCAGATACATGAAAGGGTAATGAAACATCGCAACACATTGTACTACCGACATCAAGATTCTTTTTCAGAAGTTGGATTTGCGATACAAACATAATAACATAGTACTTGTTTATCACTACATATGTCATGTCATGTCGACTGGTGTCTCTGTGTCTCTTTCGCAGTAACGACATTGCCCTGATCAAGCTGGAGACTCCTGTCACCTTCACTGACTCCATCATGGCTGCCTGTCTTCCTGAGGCTGGCTTCATCCTGCCTCACAATGAGTCTTGCTACGTCACAGGCTGGGGACGCACCGTCAGTAAGTGACCACACTTTTTGGACCATCTGGTCAATAGTAACAATTTATGACATGGTCATATTTGTTCATAGGTTTATGAAGGGATAATACTTACTTAATGTGGAATGATAATATTAAATACATGATCAAAACTGAATCATCTGTTATATTGCGTTTGTAGAACATTCAGAGGGACTTTTAGTCATAAGATTATACATGTTTTTGCCTTCATGCATTGACTCCCTGTCGCTATGATATGCATGGCATTACGAACACGCTGCTTTTTGGATGCAAACATTACTTAGTTGACATTGCATGGCCTGTCCATAAAACTAAGTTACAGTTAGTACATACTATGTCAATGACAGAACATTAAAATAATCACTATGTTGTTTGCCAACTAGTTAAATGGGAATAATGTGAAATACACTTGAAACCAAATGTATCAGCTTTGTTGCTGACATGAATTTGGATGCTTTTCAGATTTAGAATTAAGTAAAGATAAAACATTACTTGAGAGACACACAGGTGTGGAATGAATACATCAATGGTTAACTTTATAATGATAGGTCTATTTCAATCCTAATTAATGGCTTTATTAAGGTGTATGTGGGAATTAGGTAGCATTTCAAATACGTGAGTGATCTAACCAAATATAGCTAGCTAAAAGTCAACATTTTTCTGTGACTAAATCTGGAAATACATTACATGATTTCAAATACTATAACCACATGATGTGTTCATATTAACCATTGTTCATTGTTCAGTTGGTGTGCTATCATGATCTTGTTTTATGGATTGTGTCAAAACATCTACTTAGTTTTTATTGATAAAATATACTTAAATGGGCACTGTGTAGAATCCTGCCTCTGACGTTTACAAGATTGATTTATATTAAGTGCATTCCTCTTAACATATTTGGAAAACCAATATCTAAAAATCATAATAAGTATGCTTTCATACATCAAAACCATTAGTTGGCAAAGTCAGTGCCAGTGAAATCAAAGTTAAGTGATTTATTTTTGGGTGGTTGGGAGGGGGGGATACACAAGTGAATTAAGATACTCATCAAAGAGGTTGGTTTTCAGCTGCTTTCGGAAGATTGGCAGGGATTCTGCTGTCCTGGCTTCAAGGGGTAGTTTGTTCCACCATTGTGAAGAGTTTGGCCTTGGCTGAGCGGGGAGCTGCCCAACTGTGAAGGTTGTTGGGTGGCCAATAGACATGACGTGGCAGATCAGAGTACACAGGAAGGGTAGTAGGGTTTAAGCGTAGCCTGCAGTTAGGGTGGTGGACAAGCATGTTGATTTTACATAAGTTACACGAGAGAAGAGACCCGACACTTCTGTTTCCCTTGTTCAGTGAATGCATTGTGAGTGTGATGACGAAAACATAATAAAATAAATGATAAACGTTGTTTAAGGATTTCACCGTTTCATCGACCTAACATTATGGTTACTATCGTGCCATCTCAGTTTAATTGTAATTCAAGTGTGTCGATCCAATCTGGCAAGGGTTCATGTTTTGGGAAGGCTGAAATATTTTTATTTGTACATTCGGCCAGGACATCCTGGTATTGAAAGCGATTTGACACATCATGACAACTACCTTTTCTGTTCCATAAGCAGAGTAAAGCTGTTATTTAACTATGCATCAAGAGAGAAAACATTTATTAAATAGAGGTAAATATTGTCTAAATATTTAGCAAGCATTTCTTTTGACCAATGCAATATAAATTGTTATCCAGCCTTTATAATGGATTTTCTTATTGAACATAATTTATTCATGAGTCACAACTAAATCCCCAAGTTTGTAATTGTGGTGAATACTCAAATGACATCTCCTCAAATGACGGATCAAAGAGGAGATCTTTAGCTGAGTTAACAAGCTGTTCCTTCCAGCCGGAGGTGCCCTCCCTGACATTCTGCAGCAAGCCCTCCTGCCCGTAGTGGACTATGCCACCTGTACCCAGAAAGACTGGTGGGGTACGCAGGTGAAGGACACCATGGTGTGTGCTGGAGGAGATGGCATTGTGTCCGGATGCAATGTAAGTTCCATAGCTCACGTTTGCAACAGTTGGGCAACAGATAAAAATAATGTATAAAAGTAATCACAAGTGAATCATCCATACGCAATCAGGCTGTTATAGTCAAAGACACATTTACAATATGTTGCATTACCGACGTGTGTTCTGACCCATAAGAACTTTATGATTGTTTCCTGTTTTTTTAAATTGTCCTTCTAGTTTTCCGATCCAGACACCTTGTGGAGAAGGAATGAACGGCCATGGACATGGTGTGACATTTGGCCAGAGCAAGGTCTCTGGGTAGCCAGGCGAGCGGAAAGAAAAGCTATATATTAACTTGTTTGGATTCCTGGTTTTGTCCTTCGACACAGGGGGATTCTGGTGGCCCGCTGAACTGCCAGAACGCTGACGGAGCATGGGAGGTCCATGGAATTGTGAGCTTCGGCTCTGGTTTGAGCTGCAACTTCCCGAAGAAGCCTACTGTCTTCACCCAAGTCAGCTCCTACATGGACTGGATAACCAATGTAAGTGCGTCCAGCCACTCTGTCCACATTACGACCCTGACTAGAAATGTTAGTACACAACAAACAATTAGTCTACAACAAATCAAACAATTTGTCAACCATAGAATGTTCGTCCACAATGATTTTACTTTAAAAGACGCCCTGGTGTAGATAAGATATATGCAGCAGAAAATACATGTTGTAACTAGAGATTGTGTATAGTACACAAGAATCCTGAAACAGGTATATCTAATGTTCTTTCCTGATATTTTCCACAGGCCATGATGAACAACTAATGGAACCAAGCTACTTTTTAGCATTGTTCTGGCATCATGCAGAGGATTTGCTTGTAAATAAAGTATTAAAAAAGGTTGTACGGTTGCTTGATTTAGTGAACAATGTTCAGATGTAGTGTGTGGGGAATACATAAAAAGGTTAGTATAATTATAAACTCAGGACCCCAGTTTTGGTTGTGTCAGTATATTTTAATGTTTTTTTGAAAAATACACAATATGTCTGACCAATACTGTCCCGGTGTACATTTAACAACAAAATCTCAAGCGTTCCACATATCTGAATCCATTTAAATTATGAGTTAAACTAGAACTTCAGAAATTATGTAGAAAAACATTTAGTTGTCAGACAAAACTAAAACAGAAACATTTCCACCTATTTGCCAATGGTTTACAGCAGATCATCCAAAAAACACTGTAGTGTGAAGCATGATGAGAACATCATGTTGATGGCTTGGGAATTCAGTTTGTGAAACATTTAGATTAGTTAATTGACCAAGAATAATTAGATGCTTGCCCAAAAGGATGGACTGGTACATTGGTGGAGACAGGAACTGTTAAAAATGATGTTCATGAGATACTCGACATTTAATAGACATTAGATTTTGGTCCACAGGAACACGTTAGCTAGATGAGGCCATCACAATGATGTCTGAGAAGGATGCTAGACGGGAAGAGGTTTAAATTATTGATATAAAAACAATATTGGAGACTCCGGGTCTCAGCCTTCTAATGGGAGTAAGAACAGGAAGACACCGTTTTAAATAATGTTGTGCATATAGAGGGGGGGGGGGGGTTAATGTGTCAGCGTTAAGTACCAGTTACTTTTAATAGAAAATAGTACAAAGACAGATCAGATGTTGAGTTGAGAAGTTGTTGTTTTTGGAAAAAGATATGCTTATTTTTAATTCAATATTGTTGGGATGGGCATGTTTACCATTAGGTTGCATCACCTACTTTGAACAATACTCATTGCTGTTGTTCTTCAGAAATTATGTAACGCATATTATAAGATCCCTATATTCTTTGGGCATAGGTTTTTCAAGAAACAATAAATTACCTCAGTTTCAACATTTGATGTTTTCTTGGTACTATTTCCTATTGAAGTTAGGGTTAGGGTTTAAACAATTTGCACATGGTTGCATTCTTATTTACATTTTACACAGCACTCCAACTTTTCTCAAAACAGGGTTGTACGTTTTACTGTTACATTCGACCAAATCACATACATCTACACTATTCTGCCAGCCAACTTCCAGAGCTGCAACTACGTTCCTGCCATAGCTCCTGTACTGTGGAATATTAAAGCACATCCCAGAGAAGCAGACAAACGCAGCTGAATAAAGGAGAAAAAGTTCCTGCTCTACTCTAAAAGGGGGAAAATTATAACGCGTATGTTATATCCTGCAATATCAATTAAGTTTGATCTTACCTCCCAATACTATTGCAAATCCTGGAGTCAATTCAAACCACACTACGAATACATTTCCTTTACATTAGGCAATGGTTTAATAAATAACCATGGTGTGGTTGCTGTAGTTGTACTGCATTGCCTGTAGACTTGTCTGTAGCAGCCAGCAACAAATGCCCTATTAACCAATAGCGGTAAAGGGTCAATGGTTCACACTGAGAATGAGCTTAAGACCACATCACTGAAGATAAGACAATATTATTGTGCTTTGTTTCCTCGTTCAGCTTTTTGTCTTCCAAAAACAGCACCTTAAAATCTTTGACAAGGCTAAATATCACCGACATTATCTCAACAAAATCATCATAGAAATCTGGTCAGAATATACATTTTATTTTATTTCTCATGATAGTGAAATTCTGAAATTCTCCAAGTCAACATAAGTATTCGAAAAACCTAATCTTACACAATAAATGGTACAATACAATGAAAATGTTTTTTAGTCATACATGGCAATCATTCAGTTCATGGTACAAAATGTTAGGTAATGGATGGATGCACGTCAAGAAAAGTTATAATTGCAATTATTTAAGTGCCATAATCTGTTAATGAATGGAAAGACCGTGAGCGTGAGTTTCTATTATGCTCAAGTGTAGTATGAATATTTGACACTAATTTTAGGTAGTGACATTACTGTTGGATAAGCAAAAATGTGTTTAACATGTTTCATTTCGCAATGTTTGTGGATTTCAACAAGGCCCTAATAGATTATTGAAACGTATGCAAAAAAAAAAAGTATAATATCAATGATGTTGTGACATTTCTTCTCTCAATATTTTGCAATTAATCAATAAGCACCGTAATCAGATTCACAATCAATTCCAGATACTTTTGGAAAAAGTTATACTACTAGTCTTTAGACCTGACCGAAGATGATGCCACAAATGATAGAAGGCTAGCATTTGGAAATGTGATAGGAAAGCTAATCTAAAGCATGAATAAGTGACACACCCTGACCATATACTGCTAACAGGTTAGTAGTATAAGAATAAAACATGGTGGTAAGAAGCCACCGCTTTTCCCATATGCACGTATGCGCTGAGATGCATAGAGCCATGTATAGTTATGACAGCTACAAAGTGTCAACCATACAGTAGAAACAAACCTTCTTCAGAGCAGACAAAATGCATCGAAAACTAAACATGCAAACTGGTCATTCAGAAATTCCATACTCTTTCAACAGACCCAACTTTGTTCTGTAAGCATATGACATTAAAGTAACTTTTCGCTTATGCAAAGAAGGCTAATGAGTAGTTAGGGTTCTCACCTAATTGTATTGCATAACTTCTGAACAGCTTAACCCATGAGCTATCAAATATAAAAAAGCATTAGTACAAAAAAGCATTCCGTAATTCTAAATACTGCGCGGATACTGTCATTTCCATGGTCCCATAAGCATGAAACAACAACACTTGTGAGATACAGTAAAGGCACTCTGGTCTTATTGCTCCAGTTAACGAAATGGGACAAAATACCCGATAGCAGAAGTTTATTTTGTAAATATTCAGTGCTGCCAGGCAAAGAGCCAGCGTTGCATAGTTTAACAATGACGAATAAAAGAGCAAAGGGTCCCCTTGACACAGCTGCTCAGAAAAGGGTCCTTGTGTTGTACAAGAGCCAGAAAAACATGCACGACTACACAACCGCTTGGGCCCCAATGCCTTCTCACCATGACTACAGGGCAAAGGCTTTAAACAATCCACAAGTCAGTCTCAGTCTGCCTCTCGTCCTAAACCAGCAGCACAGGCTACAACATGCATCACTGAGCATGGCGCCCATTCATTCAGTCAACGAATAGAACACCTCTCCCATAATGCAGGGAACAGCTTTCATAGTAGACGTAAAGAATAAACAACTGAGACCGTAATAATGAAATTGATACCACCACACAGCGTGGCTGACTTGAGAAATGATCACAGGTTCTGACAAAAATATGGTAAACAGCACAGAAATGATCATTAACCAAAAATACACATCAGTTAGAAAAGTAATAGCAGGCCATCAAAAGACATTAAGCATTGTTCCCTAATCAGACTAATCCTTTGACCAAGCTTCAATGTCCCTGTACGCTACACCCTCCCTGCAATCGCGTTCGTCCTGACCACCGTCAGTACTAGTGTCAACCCAAAGTGTCGGTGAAACCCCACGGCATCCGCGTACAGAAGTTCGCTCCCGGCTGATCGTCAGGTTAGCGGCCGGGCCACCGTGATGGTTTAGCCACAGACACACGACGGACGGACGGACATCTTTATCGTCCGCAGCAGCGCCGCCAACCCTCAGAGCCGGGGCACCTTATCCTCGTACATGGGCGGCGGAGTGAGAGGCTCGATGCTGATGCCTTCCGGCAGCTGACCGTTCTCCGTGTTGTTCATGTGGAGCTTCTCCGATTTAATCCGCCGGATCTTCAGGGGAAGGAGCTTGAGGCCGGAGCGCCCGGCCCGGCGGTTCGGGGGAACGGCGGTGGCGGCAGGGGAGGCGGGGAGGTTTGAAGCGGGCGCTGTGGGGTCACACCCTCCCACGTCCACCCCATCCAGCAGGTCGTCGTATGAGGGCAGCTGGAAGGCGCTGTGGGGCAGGTTGCTCTGGCGTATGGGGTACTGACCGCTGCCTACCGCCTCCTCGTAGCTGGGCACGTTGTACCTCTGGGCACGCTCCTCAGCTCTGTGGGTGCGCGCACACACACACAAGTACAGTAGGAATGCATTCTTATTTTCTTCTTCAGAATATGGTAAAAAAAAAGCCCTGAAGGGTTCACACAGCTTTACAGCAAAAGGAGCCCAAATGTAAAAGGGTGAGTTTTACACTGAAACGTTTCAAAATAAGCACTGCAGTTAATTCAAAGAAGCACTAAAACATGGGTATGCAAAGTAAACCGCAAAGGACCATATAATGTTGGTAAGTGGTTGTAAAAAGCAAGTGACTGTTAATCTTTGACATCAGTTATAGTTTGGCATTCATTTTCTCCTAATGAATTCTCATTAACATTTGCCAGCTTCTAAAAATATAACATCATGTGGCACAGCAGAGGTGTTTTATGGATGTTGTCATCAAGGCTTAAAGATAATATGATCGGAAACATTTTATTACAAAACATGGTATCTGTTATTGTTCAACCTTTGAACCTAATAGGGTGTGTTGCGTCAGGCTTTTGCTCTAGCCATGTACAGATGACTAAACACATGCAAGATCTAGCAAGTGGTTTGATCAACAGAATTACTTGGCTTGGTCTCGATAAAGCCTGCATCCACACACCTTATGATGATTAGGACTGGATATCGAAAAAGATCTCCGATTCGATTGAGAACGATTCAATTGAGATTCTCTGAGAATGAAAGCTACGAAAAGCACAGGGAATCCTCTGGCTCGTAGTAATCGGTGGATCACTAAAGACTCGTGTTAAACATTTACAGCTGGACCCAAGACCCTGGGAAAGGTCCTAAACCAGCAACGCGAGAACCCGCCGCGGCACGGAACCAGTCCAAGTCTTTAATTCCCCCACTAACCGCCCGGCGTCGGCGGTACTCACGTGTCTGCTTCCTCCTCCCCAGCGGTCACGTTGCCGGCCCCCGGGGTCCGGCCCTCTAAGAGCGCCCGCTGCTCCCTCTGCTTGTTCCTCATCCCCAGGCACAGGGACAGCAGCAGCATGGCGACCCCGGCCCCGACCAGAACAAAGGCCACGGACGAAGCCCTCCCCCGGTTGTTGGGTTTCGGCGCGGCCCCTCCGGGGCCACCGTCGGAGGGCACCACGCTCCAGACGATCATGACAATGCCCAGGGCCACCAGCCCCACGCCGAGGGCGCACAGGGCATACTGGGAGCCCGAGTTCCCAGGACTGTTGTTGTGGTTGCTGACAACAGTGGGGTTGGGGGACATCACGGTGGAGCACGAGGCCTGGGCCCTGCTAGAGTTCAGCGGGGACAGTGCACTGCTTCACACCTGGGGCCCAGACGGAAGGAACGCGGTTCGTTAGAACACAGGCACGGAATCTGAAAGGCCAGATTTCTTTTTAAATGTTATTATGGTCTTGAAATCCTTACAATAAAGCATAGTGTGCTGCAAGAAACCCACCTGCTCCCAAAAATATAAAAGTGTACATAGACTAGAGAATCACCTGTACCAGGTAGTAGCCGAGTCGTGTGCTCAAAGCAAAACTACAGGTGAAAACATTATAAAACATTAAACAATGTAAATAACCATCCATGGTGAAGATAAAAAAAATCCAAAAGGCAGAACTGCTTTTCTAAAATGTCAATATAATGGTCGGTTCTTTGAACAGAATATTGTTACAATTACGTAATTTCCATTTGATTATTGGGACTGACATGGATGCTATTCTGGATATCCACGATAAATCTACTTATAAATCAAACTTCAACCCATATTCTACGAAAGCTCCCCAATGTGGCTTGATGCTTGGTGAGCATACGACCCTAGAAGTATACAGACTACTTTTTATTCAAACAGACGAGACATACTCCCAGATTGATTTGGTACTCATCTCAACATCTCAGTTTTTAATGATTACAAAAAAACACACTGTGTTAGGTAGAGGCAGAGCTTAATTTATTGATATGACAGAGAGCAAAATTTCACATCCATCGTGTTAGAATTAATCATTACTTTCATGGCAACCACCATAGTAATTTATGGCTAATAATTTAGATAACAATAATGAATTTGGAGATATGGTAAATGTTGAATCAGACACTGGATAATTGTTAAATTAATAAATGCCAATTTCTAAGGATTTATATACTTCTGACTGCACATCCACACAAAGTCAGAATAACTATTTTTTTTTAAACAAATAAGAACACATCCCTTTAATAGAAGAAGCAAATGTATTAGGCCCAGATTTCTTAAGCAAGAACTTAAGGAAAATTGGGTCCTTTCTTGACATGTTGCTTGACATGTTGAACACAGCAATGCAGAGGGGTTCATTTGGAAAGGATGTGAATGCTGCATCAATCTGACATTTATTCAAAAAAGGAACAAATCCTATGCCATGTCCCTTAATTACCATCCGATAATTTTTATATATTGTCATCATGTCTTGAGGCTAGTTACCCAAATTGGTCCATTTAGACCAAAGTGGGTTTACTAAAAAGTGATTTTCCTCAGATAACATTTGAAGATTACTAAATATTTTACATGCTTCTTCAGAAAAAGCAACCTCTTAGTGGGTTGAAAGAAATTATTGCGAATTCAATTTTGATTTGGCGTAAAACTTAAAAGCAGGATTCAAAACCAGAAGGATTCAAACCAGAATAGCACATCCATACATCAATATTTCACAAAAGCAGTTAATCTGGATGTCCGCAATAGTCTAAACGTGGAATCTGGATATTAGCTGATATCATGGATTGCAATGTTTTAAGAACATTTTAAAAAATGTAACAGAAACATCTACATTACCAGGCACATCCTTCTTTCTTCACAGTATTTAGATTTCAGGTCAGCTATGCTTGCATATGTGCTCCCTTGGAAACCCCAATTACCTGTCCACCCTCTAATTGGTTTTGTAAATAAACTAACTGAGGAGAAAGAGCACATTTATGAAATATACATAAACAACTCCTGGAAAATCATATTGTGAACTAACTTTAAAAAAAAAAAATATAGATTTAAAATGGAATGTAATATGGAACAATGTATTGGCATAGCAAAATCCAAATAAATCAGCTTATTCATTACAAATATTTCCATAGACTTTATATTATACATCAAGCGCATTAAGATGACTCTTGCTCCTACTCTCAATTGTTTACATTGTTCACTTAATCAGGTAGGTACATTCCTACATATTATGTGGAAATGTCTCACAGTTAGTTGTATCTGGGAGAAAGTTACATATTTTATTTCAAGGCTTGAATAAAAATATTCAATGCCTTGCACCTATTATGTTACTTAATAATGACAGCACTTTGCTTCATTAAAAGCAGGCAGTACTGTCGACATGTTGGTTCTAAGATGGAAATCCCTTTCAATCAAAGGATTCAGGTTATAAATTCAACAGGAACAATTCATTGTGGAAGTCAAGGAACAATTAAGGCTTGGACAATTATTTTTACATCTGTAAGGAATACTATTCGGTAAAGCTTAAAATGTAGGAAAACGTGTAAAGCCCAAATTTCTAATAAAACAGTATAATTGAAATATAATTCAAATTAAACAATAAAGGACATGAAGCTAAATATGAATTCATTCATATTACTGATAATATGAGAAATAGAAACAGATAAACTTACTATAATTTTAAAAAAATATTCTGGGGAAAAAACATTATACGCCTCACAATCACGTTGTAGAGTTAACATGCTGGGTGTTTTAAAACTACTTATCTCCAACACTACAACTCTTGTGGGGAGTTCCTGGTCTGCAGTGGTCAGTACCTGTCCAAAGTGGTCCAGGGAAAAAAACTGGGGTGAACCGGCAACAACAGGGTGATGGGCGGCCAAGGCTTATTGAAGAACGCGGCATCGAAGTAAATGCTGGTTCTGATAGAAAGGTGTCAGAACAGACAGGGCATCAGTTTGTTGCGTACGGGGCCGTGTAGACGCAGACCAGTCAGGGGGCCATGATGACCCCTGAGAATCAGGACAACGGAGCAATCTAAGAAGGTGGTCTGGGCTGACAAATCACAATTCTGATATCTCGTGGTTTGCCGGGAGCGTGTTGTCGCTTTCCTGGAGATACAAGGATGCACTTTTGGAAGAAGGCAAGCCATTGGAGGCAGTGTGATTCTTTGGGCCGTGTTCTGCTGGGAAAACTTGGGTCCTGTGGATGTTACTTTGACACTCACCTACCTAAGCATTGTTGCAGACCACATACACCCTTTCATGGAAACTATGTTCCCTGATGGCATTGGCCTCTTAGCAGGAGAATGCTCCCTGCCACAAAGCAAAAATGCTTCAGGAATGGAGGAACACAACAAAGAGTTCAAGGTGTTGATTTGGCCTCCAAATTCCCCAGATCTCATTACAATTAGGGATCTGTGGGATGTGCTGGACAAACAGGTCCAATCCATGGAGGCCCCACCTCGCCACTTACAGGACCTCAAGGATCTAATAACGTCTTGGGGCCAGACACCACAGCACACCTTCAGAGGTCTAATGGGGTCCACGCCTCAACGGGTCAGGGCTGTTTTGTTGGCAAAAGCGGGACCTACACAATATTAGGCAGGTGGTCATAATGTTATGCCTGATTGGTGTATATGACGTTACATTTTCTGATCAGTAGGTGCCCAAAAAAACAATAGGTGGTGTTTGGGAACCCGTCACAAGTGGTCTATTGCCTGCCTATGTCCAGTTTTTACTTTTTACAACATGGTTGTGCTTTATCAGTTGCTATGCCGATCATGGTGTAGAAACCTTCCACATTGATGTTGGTCCATGCTGACACAATGGTATTATGCAGTTGCTGCAGATTTGACGCCAGTGTGTTCATGCATGTTACATCCCATCCCAAAAATACTATCATGGATTTAAGTCCAGGGACAGTAAACTGAAGTGAACTTCTTTGCAACATCTTTAAGCATGAAGTGATACAAGTGAATAAAAGGGGAGGGCTTCTTTTGTTGCCAGAGTTGCTCAGTCAGTGGAGCATCACCAAAGGCTTTGATTACAATTACAATAGCATCCACCAAAAGGGTCTGAACAGTAATTAGAAATTAAATTACTTACATTATCATGGATAAGTGCAAATAGTATAGAACTTTTAGGAAAATGAATAAGTGACAAAATGCCCCCTAATGTGAGCACAAAGACAATTTTAGTAGGCTATATATGTGAAAAAGCTCAACTATATCCTCCTACTTGAAGACCACAATTGTTAGGGAAAAGCACCAACCAGGTTAATGATAACTAACAATTCGACTCTTTTACTATGGAGCCATGCTGTTCTGATAAGTGCAGAATGTGGTTTGGCATCGTCTTGTTGAAATAAGCAAGGCCTACCCTACAAAAAGAAGTAATATGGATGGCAGCATATGTTGTTCTGCATTATTGGTGGCTTCACAAGTCACCCATGCCACGTGCACTAATGTACCCCACACACAATCACGGATGCAGGTTTTTAAACTGGGTGCTGATAAGAAGCCAGATGGTCCCTGTCCTCTTGAGCCGGAAGTCACAAAGTTTACAGCTTTCGGCCTTGTCCCTTGCATAAAGAGACTTCCCTAGATCCTCTGAATCTTTTAACGATAGTATGCACCGTAGATGAGATCCACAAACTCTTCGCAATTTAACGTTGAGAATCATACTTCTTAAATTGTTGGCCTATTTGGCTACGCAGTGTGTCAGAGTGTTGAAACCCACCCCAACTAAACCAGTGACAATACGACTTCCGCTTTTCGTATTTTGCCTACAAAATAAAGGTCATTCATGACCAGTTAGAAAATGGTTAATTGAAGGAGAGTACTTCGGTTAATATTAGAGAATTTTGTTCAAACAGAATTGTCAAATCATGTTAAGAAAATAAAGTTGCCAAGGAAGACCGACTGGTGTACAGGAAGGACGTTTTCGCATTTAATGCATCAGGCTTTTGTGTCATTAAGGCTTACGTGTCTGCCTCCCACCTCTCCCAAAAAGTTATCGAAACACTGTTTATGCCCTTTTAATACCCATGAAACTGACCTGTGCCAAATAACGTAATTAGTTGTGTGATGTTCCAAAAGGCTTTTGTTTTGAGCATTACACAACTTTAAGAGTCTTTTGTTGCCCTTGTCTCAGCTTTTTAGAAACGTGTTGCTGACATCAAAATGGGCATATCTTTTTCAAGAAACAATAACATATTTCAGTTTTAACATTTGAAATGTTGTCTTTATACCATTTAATATTGACAATAGGGTTTACATTTTATGCTCATTGCCCATTTCTTTTTTTCTTTACATTGTACACAGCGTCCAAATGTTTGGGGAAACGGGGTTGTAGATTTAGAAGATAGAGGGACAAATTGTCATTGGAAATGTAATTTACCACTTCGACTGGCAACGGTTGTGAAATCCAAATAATAAAAAGACACGCTTCAGGTAGTAATGTATACTTAACTTATTTTGTACACAGACTGCAGCTCCAACGTAAAATAGAATTCCTCTGTGCAAAAACTACGGATTTCACCTCCCGAAGAAACGATTATTTTCAATGTTGAAACACGCATTTTTTATGACGTATACTCCGTTGTTTTAGCAAAAGTAAGGCAGTGGTTTTAGGAGTGTAAACATTCAATCAATAACAAATGAACAACGTGTCTAATAATAAAATGTAGATCTGAATCAGTTGAGTAAAAGTAGACCGACTTATTTTCGATCTACCAAAACCGCTATAGCCGAATTCATTGTCCTACTAACGCGCTACATTTTACAACAGTGGCTAATATCTAGCTAGCATACCTAGTTACTGTGGTTCCCCCAGTTAAAACTATAACGTCAAGCCAATAATATAGTACAAAAGGAGATAATTGGGGTATGTAGTGGTGACCACACACTTGCGTGCTCCAAAAACTAAAAAAATAAACTAAGTAAGCTATCTCATTAGATTATTATTTAAAACTAGTTAACGCTAAGCAGAACTACACACTATAACGAAATCTAACTATTAAAATGAAAGGGCTGGGTTAGTAAAAATTATAACAATATAATGTAATGGGTTGTGTGTGTACTCCCTTACCTTTGCATCGTTGACTGACGAAGATCGTTTTAAACGAGGTTTTCATTTATCTATATTCAATATATGTCAAACTACTACAGTGTCTCGACCGCGATCCAACCAATTAACGATTGTAGTTGTAGACTATGTGTCTTTAAATTCTCGAAGCAGATCCCACATTTCAAACCAGGAAGTTTCTTAGACAATTATTTAACCGTTCCACTCTTTGTATTGCCTGCTATTGTGAGAGATTGCCTCGCACATCTATTATGGGACAATGATAACGATATTGGGAAGTTGTGAATCGCATGCAATTTAACTACATTTTCCATTACATTGACGTCTAAGGAGCTGGCCACAATACTAGGAAATACCAGTGGAATTCTCGTTATGCCTTCAAAACAAAAGTCCGTATCTAAATTAATACAAATGTACAAAATATTGGAATTATGACACGTGGACTATATCATTCAAAACAGTATTTAAATCTTGTTAAATAGGTATCGATTATAAAATTCCACTCTGGATTTATTGAACCTCATAATTGCAGTGACCGCATGAATTTATATTAAACTTATTATTGAACATAAACATTGGACTGTACAACCTAAGGCAAAGATTGGGCTCTAAAGGTATAAACATGCACCGTGACACCCAGAAAATGCAAATGTGAAGAATTTAAACAGATATTAAAATCTTAGCTCCTAGTCCAAGTCCCTGACTTTAGGCTATATTAGCTAAGGCAACCATTAACTACATGTAATTAGTATACAAATGCATTTATTGCAGTCCACCACCTCTACTCTTTTGTCTGTGTTAAATACCAGGTTGTTCTGACTGCTCGTTGCCAACCGTTGTCAGTACATGGATATTTTTCTGCTAGTGATAACGCAGGCCTGAGTTGTGTCATTTGCATAATTTGCTGAAGAGTTGCATTGTTTGAGAAACAGTCATTGGTAAAGAGCGAGTAGAGCGAATAGGCGCTCTAATGCTAAGGGATTCATAGTGCCAAATGTACATCTTCATGTGTTAGTTCATCCACGGATGAACCTGATGTACATTTCGGATTTTTCTGTGTTGCAGTAGTTCTAGGATGATGGTGTTGAGCTCACAGCTAAAGTCAATGAACAATATTCTGGGGTACGTCTAAGGGTTGTCAAGGTTTTGGAGAATATAGATTTTTTTGGCACTGTAGGAAACTGCACAGTTACTTATTTTACAAGGGTTCTGATGTAAGGCTTATTCCTACTTTATTTAAACACAAATGCAATGTTTACCCAAACCCCTTGTGGGCACAGACATTCAAAGTATGTTTGACCTACAGATGTTGTAAACTTTCGTTTGCCACTAGAGGGCACTGTAGACTAATATAACTTGTCCCTTTATTTGGCACTTCCACAACACACTTCAAACAGTCATTTAGGCATTCATTAATGTTCCATGTCGGGTTTAAAGGCCACTCGTTCAACGTCATTCAAATAAAGAATCGACAAAAACGATTGTGGATACTGAAAGACATTCAGTGAAGTCCTGACCAGCCTACGTTGAAAATGTTTGTAAATATATATTAATATACAGTAGGCTTATGTACAAAAGTTATATGCCACTTGGGGAAAGTGTTTAAAACTTGTTAAACAAAATGATATGATTATATTAAATACAAACAAACATGAATACAATAACAGTAAGAAGGCAATATATACTTTTTGAGACGACGACAAGAAATTCCCCACCATAGTTAGAAACATGGCTGCCTTTCCAATGACACACCTGCAGAAAAACCACGTTTGGTGCAGACATCGCATTTTCCTGAGCTTACTAAAACTGACGTTGCTTGAGGTGTTTCAGTGTTGTGATGCCACTGCGCCATGTGTTGCGGCCGCATGGCGTCAGGTCTGAACAACTGCTCATCAGCAAAACTGATCTCCCCTATCTTTCACCCTTCTCCTATCTAATAAAACATCAAATGAATTTCAAAATTGCAGTTTTGGTCATTATTTTCAGTCTGAATCTATAATAAAAACATGGTTATTTTAAACATATAATCTTTGACAGGTTAATGTTGATATTATAGAAAAAATAAAAAGGCTTTCAATATTTGGGTGACATCATTAATTTTTAGTGGCTGGTGTGGATGGATACAATAAAAACATTTACATGTCATACAGTACTAAAATGTGAAGTAAAAGAACCTAGCTTAAACCAACAATCAATTTAGGAGTTACAAATGTAACATGTTGAACTATACCAGTAAGCAATGACAACTTTCATACAAAATTAATATGAAGAAAAGGATTGCTACATTCAAGTGAAATACTCTCAAAGCTGATGTTGCAGTGTTTATTTTGAGGAAAGTTGAAATTAAATACAGTATTTACAATGAACAACAATATGAACACAACAAGCAACGATTTCAAACATTTTACTTAGCTACAATTGAAGAAATGCAGATTAGTACTGAAGAAGGCAGAAAATATGTGCTTTAACATGTGTGTGGGGGGGGAACGGGGGGAATGGGGGGCATGTATTTTGAGTTTAGTAGCAACTTGTGGATAACAAAGTCACCAGCAGCAAGAAAAACATTATTGATGATTACAGAGGTTGAATCCTGAGGATCCCCAATTGACACAATCGTTTAGGCAGCCAGCCCTCAGATTTTACTCATTGTGCAGTCGGAGAACTCGTTTTTGGAACTATGTAGAAGCCTCTGTAAACATAGGAACTTATGTGAGTTTATTTTTCTGTGGAACCCAAAAGGGGTTAATCAAAGGGCTCCTCCCATGAGAAAGCCAAAGAACCTTTTTGAAAGCCATTTTCTGACAGTGGGCTGTACCGGGAAATCCACATTAGAGCAACCATGGAGGAATACCCTGTTTGAGATAAGTTAAGCCTCTGCCTGAAAATGATGGAAATGAGAATCAAATCATCCAATGTTATGAAAAAAAAAGTAAAAAGCAGGGCCCTAGGCATAAACAACATAAGCAACTGCTTAGGGCCCCCGTCCACCAGGGGGCTCCAGACAGCTTGTGATCACCGGACCACTAAGGGAGAAGGGGGCCCAACATCTTGTTTTGCTTAGGGCCTCCAAATGGCTGGGGCCGGCACCGGTATTCAGCATGCCCCTGAAAAGCTCTTAGCCATTGTATTGACAATGTACCACATCCCCTTGTTCCATTTTGCTTAAATATAAATACATCTTGTCCAGGGTGCCAATATTGGTGTTGACTGTACACTAGATCCATACACTAGGGGTGTGTGGTTAAAGACTATAGTGTAAACCCTTATTTCTAGACAACACAACACAGTTTACTACATAAGAGCTGAACAACTAAACAGACAAAACAAATTCACTGGACTCTAAGCTATACCACATAAGCCCGGGTTGCCCAATATCCTCCCCACTTTTGCTCTTATGATGATCAGATCAGGTGATTTATTAAGATAGGATATATTGCTTTTCAGGTGTTGAATGATACATATTAAACATGGTTAACCCAGTACTAATGTCTTGTACAAACTACAGATTGTCATGAATGAACAGCATTGCTCAACGTTTTCATTATACCACAGCTAGGAAACATTTTAACGTTTTAATGCGTGTCCTTTCAGCATCACAACATGGAGACGGAGGCGTTGATATTCACCAAACCTCCCAGTACCCGGTCTGAACCGGTTCGGGTGATGCGCGAACTCGTGGTACTCCCACCTCCGCGCTGCATCTATCTCATGCACAGAATCACAGCACTGGCGCGCCCACGTTCGTCACACCCTAGTGTTATTTCACACATTCCGATTGGCTCACATGCCTTGCGAGCCTCCACGATGTAAGTATGCTTATTGGATAGTCACACGGGTGCTCGTCCTGCGTCTTAGGTTTCGCTTTATAACCAATGAAATTATGTAAAAGCACAAACTCCTCCTACCCAGAGTTCGGAGCGACCTGAAACGATTACGCCTACTTCTGTGCGGGTTGGTTCATTAAGTCTTATAGGGCCATTCGACCGGTTTAACAAAATTATCATTGGACAAATACTGTCCGGGAACGCGGAAAATTTAGTTGTAAACGAAGCGCGTGCTTGAATAAAAAAGGCAGGACTGAAAACAGGCGTGCACCTTTTCAGCACCGATACTCGTGGATAGCGGTACTGGTCTTTTCCGCCAGCTAATCAGACCAGACCCGACAAGTGAGGATATACGAGCAAACGCGGTTTCATCGAAAATCTTAGAGTTAACACAATTGTGTTATTCAGCCAAGTGGCTGTCGTGTTCACTGGATAGTAGCTGTGAGCCCGATGAGCGGAGGATTCGAAGAAAAACTGCACAAGCTTTGTTTGCCCTAAAGGGCTGGCTTTAAGTACGAGCGGTTAGGGAATAGACGACTGCTGCTACTAGTATTGTTGTTTATTAAAGGGAATAAAACGCATTCAAAACATTTTTGCATCGTTACACAGCTTTTGACTTGTGCTCATTGTGATTCAGCGGGATCGTGAATCGGATGGGACCAAGAATAACGGCCTGCAAATGAAGGGAAGCAAGTGGAAATCGAGTAATTAATCAACTCAACTTAAACGAACAGCCGTAATCGTGGTGTTTGTTTTTTTTTCCCCACATTGCTTGTTCGTGTAGATGCACTCCATTGTGTGAGCATCTTTGTATTAGTCCCGTCGCTCTCTGACCAGGATCCCGCGCTCTCGCCGGCCCGCCGCCCTTTCGGCTACATCTGTGTATTTGTGCATTTTGAATCCGCACGACCGAATTTGAGATAAATATGTGTTCTCGGGTTTGGTTTGTGACCGACCGGCGTATCCACCAGGAGTATCCTCAAGTTCAGATCCTTCGGGCCCTGAAACAGCGATGTGCCGAGGAGGATGTTGAATTCCGCTCGCTTCTCATGGACCAAATTGTGCTCACCATCAGTGATGGACACTTAGGCAAGTATCGGCGATTATAAACTGCACATGTGGCGAATAGTCGCACAAAATATGTATACGTATTTTTTTTTGTATGTTTGATCGTGTATTAGTTTCTACCGTGGGATATAGTATGTTACTTCATTAACGTAACGTAGCTATAGCTATAATAGCCAGCCGAGTAGTAGCAGGTAACGGTATTGTTCGACGCGGCAGCTCAGGGCATGCTAACAAACTGCTAAGTAGCTATCCCAGTGTCCAGACAGTCTCGAGTGGTTAAGACGACGAATGTTACATCGAATAATGTTAGGTAACTATTTTACTACAATCGTGAATTGCGTTCTGTTTGTGGAACCTGTTCACCTTTAGATGAGACATTTAGATAGGCAAGTATAACTTGCTAGATTGTACGTTTAATCGTGTTTTTCTGGCTGCGGTTGGGTGTTGCAGTGTAGATGTCCATTAGCCAACCTAGCAGTAGCAGGAACCCTCATTGTTCAATACCGCAGCCCATAGCTTGCTAGCGAGAACCGCTAGCAAGCGAACCCAGTTTCCACACAACTGCGAAAAAGAGCTTCCATTAAATCGATAATTGCTACCTTTTCAAAACATGTGATTGTAAACACTGAACAATAATAGTATTTGTAACCGTAGAATAATTCAATTGCTAACATTATACCATAACTAGTTGATTTGAACAGCGTTTACCTAAAGCAGGATTGCTAACAAGCTATTAGCCCTTCTTCTGAGCCATCACAGGTCTGCTATCTAACCTGAGTTCAGTGAAAGCATTGAATGGCACTGTAATGTGCGATGCACATTGATTTGTAATTTGTGACGGTTGTTAGCCTGCTAATACTAGCTGGAGTATTTAATTAGATGTCTTAATATATTTATCTTTCTTCTTTTGAATGCGCTTGAGTTCATTTTAATTCAATGATTGATAATACACAGGAGAAATCGGGTTTGTCACGAGGCACTTGCATGCAGGTAAAACACGTCAGCTTGTTTTGTCACGTGCACAATTACAGTAAAATGCTTTAATTGTAATCTACATCCTCATCCCCAACATGTAATGTTTTATATAAACTATAATGGCTTGTATTTGTGGGTGACCATTGTGATAGGACCCATTATCAGTGTATCCACTGTGATTGTATTTTCTTCCGCAGCGGGTGCTGGTCATTTGTGTTTTGTTCTTCGTTATTTTATCCTATGAACATCTTCGCTAACATTGAGAAACGATTTCACGTATCTTAAATTTTGTAACATTTTGATTTGTTTGTGCTGCAGTAAGCTATATTGTGTGTTTTAGCTACATTTATATGCCGTTGGTCTGACAACAGAAACCCTCCTGCCAACTAGACCTATATGGCCAGTAGTCTTGTTTTATTGTAGTGTGTATATATATATATATTGTAGAGTATACTTTTACACACCTGCATACATACTGTCTCTTTCAAAAGTATTCAGATCCCTGACAATTTAGGTTTTTACTGAATTAGACATTGTAATTGTACTATGTTTGCCACAGCTACAATTTGCCACATACTATGTAAATCATTTGAATTTATGTACACGTTATAACTCTACACTCTTGCTGGGCCTGAGGTATGCGGTAAGCTGAACACATGCCTGTGCACGCGCCCAGCCGGCAAGACATTGTCTTTAGACCTCAGTCGTTGCGGGCAGTTTCTGTCAGGAAAGTGGACCAAGTAGCCCCTGGAAATCTGCTTGCAACAACCAAGATTGTCACCGGTTTACTCAATCGTTTAACATTTCTGATGCAACTCTGGCCACAAGTAGTGTTATGCCCTCCAAATCAAAATGTAAAAGTATCTGGGAGTTTTGATGGATGGAAAGATGAGCTTCGCCGCTCATGTAGAGCACCTTGTCAGGAAACACAATATGGTAATTGGGTTTTATTACCAGAACAAAGCTTGTTTTTCCTTCACCACCACAAAAGAGTTGGTTCATCATACTGATCTCTCTGTGTGGGACTATGTTGACACTATATGCAGGCTCAATTACTGGTTCGTTTTTATTTATAAGGCTCTTTTGGGAAAAAAGGCTCTGTTCTAGTTCAAAATAAAAACCCAAACAAGCTCAGATCTAAATTTTGTTTTAATACTAACAGTTATAAAAGTTTATGACAGAGTTTTGTAAAACATTGAATATTACTATTGTGATGCATTGTTGCCTTGGTCATTTGGAATGGGTGATAGATCTAGTCATTCTACAGGAAAAAAGTATGTATTCCTGGCAGCTAAATCTCCATTTGCAAAGTATACATACTTTTACCTACTATATTGTAGATTTCTTAGGGGCCAACACTTGCATTAAGGTCATAATAATTACCCATTTCAAACGTCTCCGGAAGACCCCCCAAAAAATTAGTGTTGAGTTTACAAAAATTAGTTTTGCCTCCAGATTTCTATAAATATTTGCCTAATGCTAAGATAAAATGTTCCCCACTACGCTCCTACGTGCGCCGACTTTGACGTTTTGACACACCATGCACAAAGAACCAATCATTATGTCTCACAGAGACGATAAACATCTGGTTTGGGTTGTCCTGGGCGTGGAAACCTGAAAAACAACTTGATAAAGCCTCAGTCAAACCCGTGACTACTTAACCTATTACGTAGTTATGGGACAACAAACCTTAACTTTCATTGCTAGCTAGTTAAGGGAAGTTAACCGTCAATACCAAACAGTGTAATGCATGCACATTATTACAGCATTACAATCCTACTGGTCATATGTCCTGTCTAGTTTAATAGCATTATTAAATGCCCTTCAGATACTGATGAGATATAAGTTTGTCTTTATGAATGGGGTTCATGCAGAAATGGCCACATCATTCTTCAGGAAACACTGAATGTGACAAGGATGTGCAGGTTCATGCTGACTCAGACCAGGATGCAGGGAGGGAGCTAAGTTTGTCTTCCAAATCCACAAGCCTCTTCCCCAGTAGGATGGAGTGTGATCTGGGAACCAGGTTCTACAAGTCGGATATTACAAAAACTCAAAGCCTCTTCGTCTCCTACTGGCTGGATTGGTTAATGGACTATTTCAATGGTTGATTATCTGTGAACAACCCAGGAGGAAGGAAGGGTAAAACCATTGGCCTAGATCATTAATCAGACAGCTGTCTAGGTTAGGCACAGACACAACTGGAGCATGGCTGTGTTCTGTGTGCCCTCTAATCCAGATGGTCCTGGATCTACATATATGGCTTTAGCCGTTAGTGTTTTTGTCCCGGATTAACGTCCGGTGATGGCTTTAGCTCATAGACACTGACTGCATTATTTCTTTTCCCACACGTCTTAACGGGTTGTCACATTGGGATATTCTACTAATCCTGTCATGCCTGGTCACGCACATGGTCCAGGTAGATCATTATGACTGAACTATGGGTTTGTACTTGCATGTTGGCTGCATCCTAATGAATGGGGCCGTTTCTGGCTCGAATAGGCAGTATGAAATAACAGCAGGATTGGAAGTGTTTAGTTGGACCCTGTAGCCTGTGATCCAAAGCTTGCTCCATGTAGTGGGGGTGTTTATGAGATGCTGATTGTCATTGGGACTGGCTGTGCTCAATGACACACTGTATTTTTACTACTTACTTTTGTTAGAGGCCAAACCAAGTGATCAGCTGAAGGAATCTCACATCCCATGATTCAGAGATGTATAGTTGGCCTTTGACTGGAGGCACCACCAATGCACTTTTCACCACCAGATGACATATCAAACATAATGGTAATATTATCAGAGAACACAGCATCTTCTAGAGCTTGGGCCAACGGATCACATCGGGATTTTCCAGAGCCAGTTGTACAATGTGAGACAAAATGTGTCAGTAATAGATCAAAGACAGTTCTCCATCTATATTCCTTACCATGGCACCCATAACATGATTCCTAGATTTTTCATACAAGAGATTTTGCTTTGGGCAACTTGATTGTTGCATTTCACACTGTAAATTGTTTAACTGTGAGGGAAATACATAGCCTAGGCTATTTCCCAGGATACCTTTATCTGTGAAAAGTTGGTCCAGTGCCTGTTCTGAAGGATGAATGGGAGGGAGATGTGTTAGGCTATATTTAGCTTAGAAAATCACAATTTCATGTATTTGTCGTAAAGAAATACTTAGATTTCATTACTGCTAAAAATGTTAGTTTAAATCCCTAATTTGAAGATCCCAATGTGTTGAAGGATGCAGTAGTGGTGGCATGGCTGACAAGCAGGACCTGAGATGATGGCAGGTCTGGAAGCTTATTCTTGTTTACATGAGTTTGTCATTTTCAGTCTCATAACATAAAAACACCCTCGAGGTGAAGGACTCATAATTCCTCTCACTGTAGAGAGCTCAGTCGGGACAACTCATTTGTGTGTTCTCAAGCGATGGGAGCAGTTGCATTTACATATTATGACTTGTGCAAAGCAGCTCGCATAGGTCTAGGTCGGGCACGAGCAACTTTGATGGTGTATTTCTGGATACCCAGAATCAACAGCTCACCTAGAACGGTGCGTGATATTAGTTTCCAGAAAAATTGAATTGTCTAAAGACTATTTTCATATTAGAGTTTGTGTTTGTAGACCCACTTAATTTTGTGTGTCAGCTACATGTGGCTGTGTTGTCGATATACAAGCTAGAGTGCAGTCCAGCCAGCCACCCACCCTCTCCCTAGAGGAAGGCGGGCAAGGACCATCTAGATCTGGCAAGACTTGCAGAGCACTGGCCCGGGTCAACCCAGACATACAGTGACGGCACCACGGAAGGCATAGAATACCAACGCGTGACCGGAGCCCCCCACGTAGGGACAGTCGGAAAGAACACCGTTCATTTCCCCGTGAGGATGGAGGACCCGGCGTTGAGACGGGACTGTTCTGAATGTTGGAAATGCCATTCTGTTACT
Organism: Novumbra hubbsi; assembly: GCA_016801125.1. Lineage (NCBI taxonomy): Eukaryota > Metazoa > Chordata > Actinopteri > Esociformes > Umbridae > Novumbra > Novumbra hubbsi. The sequence goes on from JACXGK010000968.1 coordinate 60,522, forward strand.
GGAATCTCTGTTAGTAGTTGCTCCTCAAAATGCTACCGCCTTCTTTCCGTTTGTCATACATACTAAGACATACTTACCAAAAGCAGTTCAGATCTAGTCATCCCGTTGGGGTCACACGCATAAGTACATACATTCTGTACTTTGGTAGGTGATAAAGACAATGGAATGAGCATGAATCCGAGGCCTGTTCAGACCATAGGCCAGCTGTAGTTGGGATCCACATACATATGACAGGTTTAGAGGGGTGTTCCAAAGTATTCGTCGTATCCCTAACCTCAGGATCCTCCTGTCTGTCCCTCACACCGAGCTGACAGTCCCTCTCTCCCTCTGGCTCTCATAAGACTGATAAACACGGTGCACGTTCTCTCAGCAGTTCATACTGTGAGAAAGGACATGGGCCCGGTTATCTAAGATCATCCAATACGTTGCTGCCTCAACCGGAAATGGGCAGAATTGGCGCATGGGAGTGCACGCCCCTTGGCCTATGACCTCCGTTAGGTGTTTATGTGCACAGTCTGTCTGAGGGTGTCGTTAGGTGAGACAAGGATTTCTCGGCCTGCCGTGTCTCCCAGCACCTGGGGCGGCGCTGGGTCAATACGCGCCATCCGGGATTCCCTGCCTGCTGTGGCGTGACCCGGGCTCTCAGAGACACATCCGCACTGTGGGACATTCACAAGGCTTTCTGGTCATTTCTTAAATGACCACGTGGCTCGCTGACAGTACTAGAAGTGCACCCACTCGCCCCACATGAACAAAGGGATTCATTGGGGCTTTCCATGTGCTCTCTGTGCTTCCCTTGGAATCTGAGACGAGCGTCGGGCACCGACTCGGCCAGTGTCCTTTCATACTTATTCGTGGCTCCGTCTGCACAGGCGAAGGGCGAGGGGAGCACTGATGGCTACTCCTGAACACGATTTCCACCTCTGTCTTCTGGGCCTTATCTCTGCCCACCTCTCCGGTCGTCCAGCAGGACTGCTTCAACCAAGTCAGTCTCATCTGGAGTCGTCTTCGACCTTCGTTTGAACCGAACCTCTAATTCCTTCCATCTGTCCTCCAGCTTTCCGTGCCACGCGCCAGTGTTTGAGCCGCCCCGTTACTTGTCCTTCCATGCCTCGGACACAGCGACCTCTGCCGATCCGTCGTGGACGCGGTGGTATTGGCGAGGGGAGATCTTAAGATGGCTGAAAAGCAGGTCACGGTGGAGAGCGGAGTGCTGCGTCAGTGAGACGCCTCGCTCCTCCCTCCCTCCGTCCTCTCCGCTGCTCCTCACCCCATCTGTCTCTCCTGCGGAGCTGCTGGGCCACAGCCCCAACTGAAAACCTCGCTGCCCCCCCTTTCATCCCTTCATCGTATGCGGCCCTCTCTCTTTTTTGGTTTCTCTCCACGCCACCATGTGTCGGCGCGAACACTTCTGTCTGTCTCGTAGTTTTGTGTCCGTAATTAAAATGGCTGGTAGTTTCCCCCGAGCGGACTGTTAGTAGACGGGGTAAACTCTCAGCGAGGAGCTCCGAGATCGATTAAAACACTGGATCTCTCAAAATACTATTATGGGGTTCTCGACCACATGAAGAACTAGCACAACTAGGCGAGTCTGGACCCCTGCCAGCTCAGAGCTCCATAAGCACAGAAGCTGCACACACAAACAGTATCCCTTCGCATCCAGTCCGAGCCTACGTTCAGTGGTCACAGATTTCTGGCGTGTGTTCGACGGAGGGTGCCTGTTTGTCTGTGCTGTTCGGGTTGTCTCTCGCGTGACACGAAGCGAGCGGCTGTCTGTGGCACGCGCCACTTTGAGCTAAAGTGTGTCTCCTCTTCCCCTCAGGTCTGCGGGTGGAGCAGGAGGTGGTGACATCCTACCCACAGGTGGCGGTGGTGCGGGTGCCCACCCCGTGGGTGCAGTCCGACAGTGACATCACGGTCCTGCGGCACCTGGAGAAGATGGGCTGCCGCCTGGTCAACCGGCCCCAGGCAATCCTCAACTGTGTCAACAAGTTCTGGACCTTCCAGGAGCTGGCGGGCCATGGGGTTCCCCTCCCTGACACCTTCTCCTATGGTGAGCCCCCGTGCTGGGTCCTGTTATGGCTCATCCTCATCTGGCCCTGCTCCTGATCACTGTTCCTATTTATTAACAGACACTTGTCTGTGCCCTCACCTTTGTTCCTGATCACTGTTCCTATTTAATAACAGACACTTGTTTGTTGTCTGTGCCCTCACCTGTGTTCCTGATCACTGTTCCTATTTAATAACAGACACTTGTTTGTTGTCTGTGCCCTCACCTTTGTTCCTGATCACTGTTCCTATTTAATAACGGACATTTGTTTGTTGTCTGTGCCCTCACCTTTGTTCCTGATCACTGTTCCTATTTAATAACAGACACTTGTTTGTTGTCTGTGCCCTCACCTTTGTTCCTGATCACTGTTCCTATTTAATAACAGACACTTGTTTGTTGTCTGTGCCCTCACCTTTGTTCCTGATCACTGTTCCTATTTAATAACAGACACTTGTTTGTTGTCTGTGCCCTCACCTGTGTTCCTGATCACTGTTCCTATTTGGGATCCTCTTTCCCTAGTGTATCTTGTTGGGTGTTGTATGTATTTCCTTCCAGTGTAGTCTTGTTTCTGTTTTAGTCTTTTAAAATGTGCTGTGCTGTGTTCTGCCTTCTGCCTACAGCGATACAAACTGTTGGGTAAGCAACTAAAAACACTGGCACAGAAACCATTCTACTATCAACAATGTTAAAATATCAGCAACACATAACTAACCATACTATAAGCACATTTTTTTAATTGGCTGTTTTGTTCAGAGGTTCCTAAAAGTTTGTGCATCATGACCCACTAATGAATGTGTCAGAGTAGCAACCCACTACACAGACTAAAGAAAACATGACTTAATTCAATCTTCTTCATATAACAATGGTATTCTTTGAGAAGATGCGGTGAGAAAGCAAAGACATTATTTTAATTTCCCATCATTTGAAATGGCTCTTCCTAAAGTAGAAGAAAGTTACATCCACCCTGAGCCAAAAATACACACTCTCTGTATTTTAGTTTTGTTCTGAGACTTAAACCGAGGCTGACAGATGATTTTGAGATATATATTTTAAAAACTTTATAATGAAACTTCATAATGAAACTGTATCAGTGTTTTCCCCCCAAATATATGTCTGACTACTGGGGCCAGCCCACGCTGTGGCGGGAGGCTACAATGATTACGTAATGCCCTCCTCCACCCTTTAGCTGCTTTGAAAATAAAAGGCCCCTCCCCTTCCCTGGCGTTCCTCCCGCCACAGCGGCCGGTGACGTGCTAGAGGTGGACCTGACATTTACTGTGCCCCTCTTTTTCCCCCGCTTTCTTTCTCTTTCGTTCTGCCAGCAGTGTGGGTTTGTGCATTTAGCAAAAGCCTTGTGCAGCACACATCTGGTCCTCTGTTTAAAGTAAGAAAAGAAACAGGGCAGGGAAGAGACAGAGCACAGAAACACAAACCGGTTTCCTACTGGCACCAATGGCAGTGTTCCACATTATGTCACAGTAGAACCCCGGTAGGCGCAGAACCGAATTATGCCAGTTCCTCTCTGCTGTGTTTGAACGTCAACAAATGTCTTTCAACTGTTAAGTTTGTATACTTTTCATTATAGATACTAAATGACATAACCACAGCAATCCTGATATAATGGCACACATGCCATTTTGCGTAGTCAAACGACTGAGGTACCGAGAGGGCTCAAGGTGGGGGGGTTGATCACTGGACTCTATTTTGATGTGTTTCTGTCTCGTGTGTTTCGTAGGCGGACATGAGAACTTCCGCAAGATGATTGACGAGGCGGAACCACTGGGCTACCCGGTGGTGGTCAAGAACGCACGTGGTCACAGAGGTCAGTCCGCCCCTCCCCTCCCTCTCTCACATTCCTGCAGGAGTCTCTGGGTTCATGCGTGTTTCCGGAATCCTCCTCCATCCATGTTGTGCATGTCGCCAATCAGACACAAGTTCACCTGTATTAGGAATGTAACTAGGGGGTGCAAAGTGAGTCTGATTATGTTGTTGTTAAAAGGAAAGAACAGGCTGCGAATATCATTATTTTATACTATTTGCTTTACCCGTATTTTACCAGGTAAGTATGCTAAGAACACATTGTTATTTCCCACAACACCTTGAGAGAAATGAGGGTTAACTGATTTGCTCAGCGATAAAAGGGCACGTTTTTTTCACCGGTTAGAGATTACAAGCGGAGATCTTTTATTGGCTGGCTTAATGCCCACCACCTGGCTAACCTGCTGCCCCGAAGTATCTCCCCCCCTTATTTAAGGCAGGAGGCCTGAGAGGCTTTTTAACCCTCAACAAATGCCAGGTTTGGAAAGACAGTGAAAGAAAGACATTTCCCCAGTTGAATATCAACATGTCTATTCATATTCATTGATACCTCCCAACCTCCCTTTGCTGATCTATTGTCTGTATGAAAAGACTAGGTAGCGACAGGGCGTGTTTATACTTTCAAGACAGGCCATTCTTAAGGAAAGTGGCAATTGGTGAAAATCAGCCTATGAGCAACTTCTAAACCAAACACTTTATCGAGCTGGCTATTCAATAGCAATGCCAACAGGGGCCGAGTTGTTGTTGTCTCTCTTTGTTGGCTTTATTTACTTTGGTTGGCTGATGGACACAGATTCTTTTTTGGGGGGGAGCTCGTCTCTTTACTTTCTCTCATTGAGATGTCATGGCTTACATTCTGTCCCACCGGCATGGTGTAACCAACGCTACGTATTAAGATGTCTGGACACAGACCTCACCACCCGTGCGTGGTCTGGTTCCATGGTTGCGCTAACCTGTGTTGGGGTCAGGGGACGTGCCACGGCATGCACGAACAGGGTCTGCACTAATTAAAACGGTCCTTGGTATTTTTGAAGGCCGGTGTGAGAAGCAAACCAGCTCTCGCCACCATGGCTTCTCTGTCAGTGTCTCGAGAGGTTCATACATTTCCATGTTACACAGCCATCTACTTGAGAGTCCGGCATTCACGCTAACACTGTCAGCTTGATAAGAATACTGTGAGTACTAGGGTACTAGTATTCAACTAGGGTTGAGCACGGTTAATTGTTTCTAATATATTTTACGACAAGCAAAACAAACGAGTTAAACAAATACACATGTAAAAAGAATGGGTCCTTTATTCTTTTACATTCAAAAAAACAAACAAAAAGATCTGGTCTAAAGAATAACAAAAGCAAGTTGAGAACAGCCACCAAAAACCCAACCCAGGAATTCATATCCTGAGCCGTGTTGTTTAAGGTGACCAGACTGTCACAGTTTTCTAGTGACAGTCCTGGTATTTGGTGGCTAAATGTTCCTGGTTCCATTTCCAGAATGAAATGCCAGAATAAATAAAATTCCTTGTAGTCTCTACAGCAGTACTCAGCTTCTGTAGATAACATGTACAGTGGGGGGAACAAGTATTTGATACACTGCCGATTTTGCAGGTTTTCCTACTTACAAAGCATGTAGAGGTCTGTAATGTTTATCATAGGTACACTTCAACTGTGAGAGATGGAATCCAGAAAATCACATTGTATGATTTTTAAGTAATTAATTTGCATTTTATTGCATGACATAAGTATTTGATACATCAGAAAAGCAGAACTTAATATTTGGTACAGCAACCTTTGTTTGCAATTACAGAGATCATATGTTTCCTGTAGTTCTTGACCAGGTTTGCACACACTGCAGCATGGATTTTGGCCCACTCCTCCATACAGACCTTCTCCAGATCCTTCAGGTTTCGATGCTGTCGCTGGGCAATACGGACTTTCAGCTCCCTCCAAATATTTTCTATTGGGTTCAGGTGTGGAGACTGGCTAGGCCACTCCAGGACCTTGAGATGCTTCTTACGGAGACACTCCTTAGTTGCCCTGGCTGTGTGTTTCGGGTCGTTGTCATGCTGGAAGATCCAGCCACGACCCATCTTCAATGCTCTTACTGAGGGATGGAGGTTGTTGGCCAAGATCCTGAAATACATGGCCCCATCCATCCTCCCCTCAATGCGGTGCAGTTGTCCTGTCCTCTTTGCAGAAAAGTATCCCCAAAGAATTATGTTTCCACTTCCATGCTTCATGGTTGGGCTGGTGTTCTTGGGGTTGTACTCATCCTTCTTCCTCCAAACACGGCGAGTGGAGTTTAGACCAAAAAGCTCAATTTTTGTCTCATCAGACCACATGACCCCCCCATTCCTCCTCTGGATCATCCAGGTGGTCATTGGCAAACTTCAGACGGGCCTGGACATGCGCTGGCTTGAGCAGGGGGACCTTGCATGAGCTGCAGGATTTTAATTCATGACGGCGTAGTGTGTTAATAATGGTTTTCTCTGAGACTGTGGTCCCAGCTCTCTTCAGGTCATTGACCAGGTCCTGCCGTGTAGTTCTGGGCTGATCCCTCACTTTCCTCATGATTATTGATCCCCCACGAGGTGAGATCTTGCATGGAGCCCCAGACCGAGAGTGATTGACCGTTATCTTGAAATTGTTCCATTTTCTAATAATTGCGCCAACAGTTGTTGCCTTCTCACCAAGCTGCTTGCCTATTGTCCTGTAGTCCATCCCAGCCTTGTGCAGGTCTACAATTGTATCCCTGATGTCCTTACACAGCTCTCTGATCTTGGCCATTGTGGAGAGGTTGGAGTCTGTTTGATTGAGTGTGTGGACAGGTGTCTTTTCTACAGGTAACAAGTTCAAACAGGTGGAGTTAATACAGGTAATGAGTGGAGAACAGGAGGGCTTCTTAAAGAAAACCTAACTGGTCTGTGAGAGCCGGAATTCTTACTGGTTGGTAGGTGATCAAATACTTATGTCATGCAATAAAATGCTAATGAATTACTAAAAAATCATCCAATGTGATTTTCTGGAGTTTTGTTTTAGATTCCGTCTCTCACAGTGAACCTATGATAAATATTTCAGACCTCTACATGCTTTGTAAGTAGGAAAACCTGCAAAATCGGCAGTGTATCAAATACTTGTTCTCCCCACTGTATCTGGATATTACCTGACACATGCATGATACTATTCAGATTATAAAACAATGTGAGACTCCCATCCCTAGTATGAGTGATGACATCATTGACTGAAAACTCTCTCTCTCTCTCTCTCTCTCTCTCTCTCTCTCTCTCTCTCTCTCTCTCTCTCATATTTTATTTTTCTCATTCAATTTGAAGGCTGTGGAATTTCAACAGTGAAATGTTCTTTCTATGTGTAATAGTGGCTTTGTGTTACCGGGGCTTCGTGCAACCGTGCTTTGCAAATGAAACCCTTTCTTCACTCTGGCATCCTTCTGCACCTCCACTCCCCCTACGCCTCTCAACAGGGAAGGCGGTGTTCCTGGCCAGGGATAAGCACCACTTGGCTGACCTGAGCCACCTGATACGCCACGACGCCCCCTACCTCTTCCAGGAGTACGTGAAGGAGTCGCACGGCCGCGACGTCCGGGTGGTGCTGGTGGGCGGCCGGGTCATCGGCTCCATGCTGCGCTGCTCCACCGACGGACGCATGCAGAGCAACTGCTCCCTGGGTGAGTGATGGGGAGGCCGGACTGAGGACGGGGGACGTTGGGCCTCTGGGAGGAGGGTGGATGCCGGACAGACTGGCATCTCAGTAGCCACACAGGGCGGGCTAGTGGCTAAGTCTGTACAATAGTTCTCCAGGGGGACTACCGACGTCTCTTAAGCGGAATCACCTGAAACACAAATGATTCGTGATTTGATGATTATAAATCCCTGGGATCATTTTTTGTTGCGCTTGAGGATGCGCTTGAGGATTTTAGTGTTTCTATGTGTAAGGAAACTACAACTGACCACGGGAGTAGTTGAATTTAGCCCCAGATAGACAATTGTTGAGTTGATGTCACTTTGCAGCCGAAGACCGCAATGGTTACAAGTGTCTTAACATCTGCCGTTTGAGGCATGCTGACACACTCATGGCTTGTGACGTTTTAGGGTCATTGTTATTTGACAGGCGTCCCATGATGTTTATATCATGATTTTATTTGTCTTATGCAAGCATAGATTCTCTGGTGCTCTGACTTATTAACATAGCACATGATTTCCACGTCTTTGTCCATTGTACAAAATGATACTATATGTAGGTGGAACACAAACGAATAACGATGAAATCCGTCATAATCAAACTTGATCAAACTTAATTAGGAACGATCGAACAAGGCTACTTTTTTAAATATATCACAATGAAAATCCCAATTCCTCCTCCCTCAAGGCTTCCAGGAACGGGGTCCCCCCGCGGACCTCCGACAGTCAGTGTGTGAGGACTGACATCCCTGCCTCTTCCCCCCTACTCTTCCCCAGGCGGCGTGGGCATGATGTGTCCCCTGAGCGAGCAGGGCAAGCAGCTGGCCGTGCAGGTGTCCAACATCCTGGGCATGGACGTGTGCGGCATCGACCTGCTACAGCTGAACGACGGCTCGTTCGTGGTGTGCGAGGCCAACGCCAACGTGGGCTTCATCGCCTTCGACCAGGCCTGCGGCATGGACGTGGCGTGCATCGTGGCCGACTACGCCCTCTCGCTGCTGCCCGGGCGCCTCACGCGCAAGATGTCGCTGCTCTCCGTGGTGTCCAGCGCCAGCGAGACCAGCAGCGAGCCCGAGGTGTGCCCCGCCCCCAGCGGCGTCCTCCCGGAGGCCGTGTGCAACATGAGCGTGGGCTCCACCTCCAGCGAGAGCGACCCCGAGCTGGCCGACACGACCCCTCACCCCCCCGGCCGCCAGGCCGACCCCGACCCGGTGCTGCCGGACCTCCCCGACCCCGCCTACAACTTCAACACCATCCTCGCCAACGAGATCAAACTATTGACTGAGTGAGCTGGACACAGCCACGCACGCACCAACACACACACACACACACACACACAAGCGCACACACTCAGACACACTTACACTTCCAGACACACACCTGAACACAATGGACATCCCTGTTACAGAGCACAAACACAGTCTCCTATACACGTTACAAAGGCAGGATGTTACATGGGAATGCATGAGCTGAACAAACGAAAATAAAATGAAAGAATGCCACGACCACAGAAACTGACATTATGAACAGAAGTAGACACACGCGCCTTCTCGTACTAACTCCCCCTTAAACACACGGAGATCTGAGGTTGCTCCCCTGATACTCCTCTTCTCCCCACTTCTCATACTAACTCCCCCTTAAACACACAGAGATCTGAGGCTGCTCCCCTGATACTCCTCTTCTCATAATAACTCCCCCTTAAACACACGGAGATCTGAGGCTGCTCCCCTGATACTCCTCTTCTCATAATAACTCCCCCTTAAACACACGGAGATCTGAGGCTGCTCCCCTGATACTCCTCTTCTCCCCACTTCTCATACTAACTCCCCCCTAAACACATGGAGATCTGAGGCTGCTCCCCTGATACTCCTCTTCTCCCCACTTCTCATACTAACTCCCCCCTAAACACATGGATATCTGAGGCTGCTCCCCTGATACTCCTCTTCTCCCCACTGGCAACCCAGTTAGCTTCCACAGTTGGTGGCAGACGTAGGTACCGGAAGGTTAGCTGGAGTCATTCATCTTTTAGCTTTCAGTAGCTCAGCGAGGGCAAGTTGAGCGGGAGGGTTTTAGTTTTGGGGGGAGCACCATACAGGCCATTACATACACCACCACGCAGTCCGACGAAATCTGTCATCCGATTTAGCCGAACACGTACAACCGAACGACGGCGTACGCTGGGGGAGTGATATTGATGAGTGGTCGTCGTTGTAGATCAACCACTGAGGACCTAGCCAAGCTTGCTTTACTGGTGGTGAGTGGAAGGGTTTTGCCAGTTCTTTTCTCCTTGACTCGGAGAGGGGTACATGGGGACTCCACAGACTGCCCTACTGCTCCATGAAGCAGATGATAAAGAGGGCACACTGTCAAAGGACCTGTTAAGTGCAAATTAGAGCCAATACCCGTTTTCTGCCTGAGATCATTCTGGAAATAGGTTGACTTGAAATGTAAAAGCTAATTAGCATTAGACTCATAAAATAGCCCGCAGCACGGAGAAGGAGCCCCTGAACCTGGGTTCTGGATTCTCCACTCACAACTCCTCATTGACAATGTTAGAAAAGCTTGGAGATCATTAGAATAACAAAAGTAACCTAGAGCCTTTGTCCCGTAGAGCATGTTGTATAGTAGAACACTACAGGACATCCTCTCAATTGAATTAGTTGAATTAATAAAGAAACAAATAAGCATAGGTCAAGCACAATTGACCCAGACTCTGAGAGCGCTAATGTCACTCGGTTTTTGATCTCATGTTTTTAGCAGCTAATTTTAATTAGCCCATTGAGCTTTTTACAAGAACAATAGTAAAATGGTGACTTTCTCTTATGAGATGTTTTTTTAATTTCATTTGAAATAAAGCACTTTAAGGTAAACATGAATTTCAGTTGAATCCGTCTACCGTGAGTTACAGTGAGTTTGGTGAGTTACTGGAAGTTTTACACTAACAAGAATAATATACCTCAAAACAGAAGTTCTCACTGCCATAGAATACACTGCTTTGAGTCATACATATCAGCAAGCCTTCTTCTGATTTCAAGGGAATGTTCACATTATAAGCTCCTCCCCTTGATACATAGCATGTACATTAGATATTCTCAAGTCTATTGTTTGTAAATTATTTTAGAAGTGTTCATTCCAATGTCTTTGGCTGACATCATATCCCTATGGGCTGAAATAAATTCTCAATTTAAACTCTTGAGTTAGCTATTGTGTACCTCAGGTTGGTTTGTACAGACCCCAATGTGAAAAATAAGGTTTTAACTATGAGCATGAATGCTATTATCTCTGTAAATTTGGCTAAATGTGGTTAATCAGCCCAATGCTTAGGCCAATGACAAATTAATGTTTATTCAAATCAAGTGAGGTTAACTTCATATAACATGTTGTACAAATAAAATGCAAAGCAAAACTTTTTTTTTTTCTTCCAGTGTGTTTGATATATTTTTTTATTCCTCAAAAGGAGAACTTCTCCAGAGGTAGCTGGTCCCTAGAGCATCTCTCCTGGGCTGTTGGTTACTTGCAGTTAAATCTTATAACATGCGGTCTTCAAAGAATTATCTACCAGGTATTACCTCTGGGGCATCTGCCATCAACCAAAAACAATGTCAGTAATCATCCGAAGCACAAGCCACCCTACCATGTGCCCCTTAGTGACTAGCTCCAGCATTATTGTTGAGACCCGTAGCCCACATGTAGAAGGCTCCTGTGTCGACCAGCTGACCTTCAGACATTACTCAGGGAAGCAGCCTTGATCTCCTACCCACTCCCGAGGCATGTGACATATCCATCCTAGCTACAGGTCTGCCTAGAATGTTTATTGACAACAAACCAACAAAAAAGAGATGTTCAACTATTAAAAGATGCAGCATACCTTGAAGGTTAACATGCACTTTTTTCCTTGCTTGTTTTACGATGTTCAGTGTTTTCCCTCTAATTTATGGTATTTTTTAAGGAAAAAAGTGGTTTGTGTGCTAATCTTGTCTCAAATAAAGTGAGGCCGCTGTGAAGCTTGATTCTTGTGGGGGCGATTTACTAACTGTCTGGATTGTAACAGGGCTGTGTTTGAGACTAATCACGAGTGTGCCAAATGCGAACACGACAAATAATTGATATCTTTTTAGGAATAAGCTGTCAAGTAGCTCAGCGGCTCCCCTGGGAGGTAACACCATTTACAGTACTGTGATTTGTCCAGGATAATGACATTTCTTTCTGAGAAAACTGTGAATCTGCTGTAGGGCCTGTCTGTCAATACCTTGAGGCTGTAGGGCCTGTCTGTCAATACCTTGAGGCTGTAGGGCTTATGGTTCTGTCAATACCTTGAGGCTGTAGGGCTTATGGTTCTGTCAATACGTTGAGGCTGTAAGGCCTGGGGGGTCTGTCAATACGTTGAGGCTGTAAGGCCTGTGGGTCTGTCTACGTTGAGGCTGTAAGGCCTGGGGGGTCTGTCAATATGTTGAGGCTGTAAGGCCTGTGGGTCTGTCAATACCTTTATTTTAAAAGTTTACATGTGTTGTGGTATATATGAAGTCTGTTTCATTCCATGTCATTCTTCTTTTTTTATCAATGTAAAGAGAAGACATATCCTCTACCTTAAAGGGGTATATCATTGAAATTACAAAACCTAAAATTGGTTTCCTTACCCTTTAAGCAGCAACATAGAAATCCAAGCCTAAGCTTAATTTGGGCATTTGGTGCACAAATGTTATTCATGTCCTGGTACTGTGATAAGCATTTGTAGGTGATTTGAATGTAACACTTTAAATACGCTAATATTGCTAACATGACTTGAATGGTATTTGCTCCACAAATTCCACAAGCATGGTACTGATATTATAATTTTTGCTTATAATATTCAAATCATCAATAAGTGCCTTTCAAGCTAGCCAACAATTTTAAATACTTTAAATGATGCTTGAACATTTTTGAATATCTGTAGCAGGACTTGGATGGGGATTGGATGTGCTGCAGATGATAAAACATGAACATTTGGAAACAATGCCAGGCAAACAAAACCAAGACAAGGATAACTGTCCCACCATGGCCAGACTGCTTTATGGTTATGGACGCCAATGGGTGATTTTGTAGTTAGGATGAACTATCCCTTTTACAACCAGCCATTGGATAAAATGAAATGATTGCCATTTTATCCAGTATATGCATTGTTGACATAATATCCCGATTCACAACATTCATATAAACTACAAAGCATAAGGTAATTTACTCAGCATGGTTGTGACCCAAACCAGTTAATATGTATCACCACCTATTTCCTAGGTGGGCACTGATGTGAACATGTTGACAGTGTTCAAACTGGTTTCATAAATAACCATTCACATATCATCTTATCAGATCAGTGGCCACCATAGGATGGGTTACAAGGAACCAGTTGGTGAAACGGGTTACATTGACGATTTTATTTAACACAGGTAATAATTGGTAAGTAATTTTCAGGTTTTGGTATGACAAAACACTCCCGCCTGCTCTGTACTGACCTATGGTTAGTCAAAGTCTGTCTCACCTGTGGTGGTCTTGACACAACCACACAACAAAGTTACTATTTATTTCTGAATTGCTGCTAATGTATATTTCGCTCCCAATATTTGAATGGGAAAAGCTTAGGGAATCTGACGTGTTTCTGAGTTTCTCTGCCTCTCAAGACCAACAAAACAAATCTGAATGCCAAAAACATGCATTTATTAATTAAATACTAACAATACTAGTACTAAAATGATTTCAACATTATTTGTGTTCTGATGTAAATAATAATATAAACATGTCAGAAATGACCTGTACAATGTAGTACATGAGAGTTTCTTAGAATACTTTCATCCATCAATATGTTCAGATGTGAGCTTGAAGTTTGCTCTAAGGTTTACAACATTGATTGATATATTTATTTGATCAATTAAAAAATAAATGCTACTGATATGCCCCTTATTTGTTTATGATTGAATTCAAACTTCAACATTATCCATAACACAAATGTCACCTTCAAAGCAACTGTGTATGATGAAATCTTAAAAACCTATCTAAATGATATGACATTCTAGAATGCGAATGCCACGTCTCCTTAAGCTGGGGTCATGTGAAGAAATATGATCAATTATTGCTTTTATCATGTGAACCATTTTGACAGCATGGCAAAAATGGATCCCACATTTGATTCCTTACTGACCAATTTACTTTGTACAAATATTATGTAAATAGACACCTTTTTTAGATTAAAATAAAATGATTTATTCATTATTTATAATAGAACGTTTCTTATTTTTTCTCATTTCACTATTCGAATAAAGGTTCACAATATGATTTCAGCATTATCGTATTAATAAAAAAACTGGTGATGCTATTGTTGAGAAATTGTTAGTTGCCTCTAATTTATTTATAAACTACAGTACATGGTTATAGTGTGAATCAATACTAGCCACAAATGGGAAGAGATGTTTCAAGTGTGTCCATATTTGAACATGAATATTACATCTGAAATGTACATCTGCAAAACAATCTGTATCATGTTACAACAATATTCTGAAATCCCAAACTCATACATGTAAGACACATCTTTACACAACTTTTTAATCTAAGATTGTACTATTGACCATTTTGTAAGCAGTCTACTTTAGTGTTGAGCTGAAAAGGTGGCAGGCTGTTGGATGGGCATGGTTCAGCTTGGTTGGTAGGGTGCTGGGCAGTCTCTGCTGCCAGCTGCATCAGGCTCTGGATGGGCATGGTTCAGCTTGGTTGGTAGGGTGCTGGGCAGTCTCTGCTGCCAGCTGCATCAGGCTCTGGATGGGCATGGTTCAGCTTGGTTGGTAGGGTGCTGGGCAGTCTCTGCTGCCAGCTGCATCAGGCTCTGGATGGGCTCTGACAGGCTGTGGTCTGGAACCAGCTGGATGGACTGCAGAGCCTCCCTGCCAAACTCCAGTGCCTGAGACCGCATGCACACACACACACACACACACACACACACGCAGTAGAGCTGTGGAACCTGGTGCCTTTAGTTTCATGTAGTATTCTGTATATTCATATGTATCTCTAAACATGGCATCATACAACAGCCTTACAATTTCTCCTTATTGACCTGCTAACTGATTGGAGGAAGGTTGAAAACCTACCCAGTGGCTACGAAGTAACGAAGATGAAGAAAAGTATTTTGAACTACTGGAACACTGCCTGGAATTTCACTATGATCACTGTACAAATGTTTTGCAAACATAAAAGAAATGTAATATTACATGGGTTCATTAAAAAAAATCTAACTTTATTTTAGAGTCCCTGCCCAAGTGTACTTATGAACCAATCATTAACTATTGGAAGGGTTAATCCACCCCAGAAACACAAATCATCAATGTGACTAGAGCCTGTTTTATCAGTAGCTAAAAATTCGTGATTTTACTTTAAAGCGTTCAGTGTGTGAAATCAGAAAAATGTCATGCAAACAGCTGGTAAATAAGAACCAATCAAAATTAAAGCACATTTTTTTAGCTAATATTGCAGTTACAATAGGTCCTCTCCAGACCAGTCACAGATGTCCCTGCTCTGTGAGAAAGGTAGGTGGATTCGTCCAGGCTAAGGAAACCTGCCTTCGTAATTGAACAATAATGGAATGTACATTTTCAACATATTACACCAAAAAAGTATTCCTGTTTCCCTGGGGACAGAAACGGCACAGAATAGTTAGAATGTCCCAGATTCGACTTCCCTGAGCTGTAGTCCAGCCAGGGCCGATGTGGGGATGAAAGGAAATGGCCATACAGACCATGGCTTGAATTGGCTATTGGAAGTGATATAAAGGACATACTCTCATTCAATTGTATGAGTGTCACTGGTGTGTCTAAATACCAACATAACGTGAATTGGTTTAACTGAGTCCAGAGAGGGTATTTAATCCTCTGTGCTCTAACCAGCTGCCCACTGGATTGAATGCAATCTGGATGCAGGATGGGTTCAGGTCGTGTAGAAAGCTGTGTGGGGAGTACATGGCAGAAAGGTAACAATGTAACAAACCATCTGATCACACTCCTGGACTGTGTTGCACCCTGTATTCCCTTTGGTATGTCAAACATGGTTGGGAAAAGAAAAGAAAGATGGGAAATCATAAACCAGAATTGTATGTACAGGAAATGTGATGAGATGACGTTATATTCATGAGCATGGGGTATTTGAACTAAGGGATTTTAGTTTGGTCTCTACTTAACCCTGCCTGCTCAGTCAAGATTCTAAAGAATGTGTATTTCCCATCCCAATAAGCTGTGTGATTTAAATGTTACATCTCCCAACTACATTTTTATATGGCACAATATTTTTTAAACAAACTGTTAGGGATGAGGCAAAGAAGAATGTATACCTTTTAGCCGACAGTCAGATGCCTTAACTACTAGCCCATATTGCCACCCAAAACAAATGAGGGGGTTCCACCGCGGGTTGAACCCAAGGTCACAGTTTTTGGCCAAGCTGAACAGTCTGATTGGTCAAGGCACAATGGAGCACCTCAATTATTCCATCTTAAACTTGTGTAGGATGCAAAGACAGCGATCTAGCTGGGCTTGGACTAACTGATGAAACATTAGCAGTTGCCTATTGCAAACAATAAATGCACTTTACAATAACATTTTGGTGAAACTGCATCTAGTCTTGGTTTTAAAGCATTTCAATACACTCACTAGTACATTTTGCCATGTTGAAATGTAGTCTAGCCAGAATAGCATTCAAAAAAAAACAAAGGGGATTTTAATAATTAGCTGGATGAAAGTTTAATCTGGTTAGTCAAAACTGGGGTATTAAAGAAAACCTACACAACAAAAGATCTCCAAGAATAGGACTGAAGCAAACATTCTGGTCAGGTGTGTTTCTTTTACCAAGACACTGTGTGATCTTGCTACTTTAAATACACTACTTAAACAAATAAGGGAACACGTAATCATCACAGTATAGCACCAAGGCACAACTGCATTGCCTGAGTCACAACTGAGTTGCTGTGACGAAATTCACACAATTTGGGAGAGCCAACAGCCAATTTTAGTTGTTCACTTAGATTTTTGGTGTTGAGTTTGAATCCAGCCCTCAATTGCTTGGTGATTTTGCTTTGCAATTTTTTCTTTCCTTTCTAAAGATTTTTGTTCATCGAGACCTGATGTGTTACCCTAATTTTTGTTGAGAAATGTACTTGAACCCTCTGACATCCTGATCCATTGAACTCTGAGAACAGTCCTCTGGTCAGTGGGGGTGTGACCTTCACTATGTTACCTATTAACCCCCCCTTGCAAATCATTCAATGAGTTTCTTTCTCATAGATTCTGGCACCGCATTACCAGGCCTGGACACCTTCAGAGGAGGCCAGATGCCTCTGCTACGCCACGGCATACCTTCCGGATCAAAGAGATGATGCGCTGGATGGAAGCCCAGGGAGGGGAGTTGGAGTATCAGGGCAGTCGCATCAAGTCTCGCTAAATCCCAGCAGATCTATTGTCTTTAAGACTTTACCAATTAGAAGGCAGCCTTCCGTTTACACAACGCTCCATGGAAAGCACACAATGGTGGTGAACAGGAGAAATGTGTCAGTGTCACTGGTTCATACCAGACCCAGGGCACTTGTTTTTATGATACCTCACCTTGTCTGGGCGTCCACACAGAAACCACAGCATGGCTAGACAGTGGGTGACTAAGGCATGTTGGGTCGTATCCTGCTTAGGGCTTCTCTCCTGAATCTCCAGCATGGCCCTTAGCATCTGATCTGCATCCGCCTGCTGAGCTTCATCTGCATGGGGATTCATAAGAAAAAAAACACATGAGCGTCCATCTCTCAAAGCTTTTTACAACGTTTGTGTTTGGGGTGGTTGTCACGGGGGTAACCCGCATCCAATGAGAATGTGGCCTACAGTAGCACCCAGGCCAGCCATCCTGTGTCCAAACGCTCAACACAAATATTAACATAAGGTGTGTTAGACAGACCGCGGCAGAAATTGGTGACTGGCGATAGCCATACTGTTCCGTGGTAGCTAGCCTGGGAAACTGCATTGGCGTTAACAGACTTATTTGTGTCAGAACTAGGGCAGGGCAGCAGCAGAGAGGCGGGGTGGGAAGCTGCGACAGCCAGAAATGTGTCATGAATGGTCTAAGTCAGCCTCCAGCATGTTGATGTAAAGCTGGGCTTTACATCAACATGCTCTTGGACAGTAAGGCTTACGATGCTAAATTTAGTGCCACTGACCTTATTTGAATTGATCCACAAGTGTTGCCAAATGCTATTGTGCTGGTGGAGATGATGATGATGATGATGCCTACTGATGTCACCAAGCCACTTAGCGCTGGCAGAGATGTTTATTGAGTGTGTGATTGGCAGTAGCATGTGACACGCTGCAGCCCACCAAATTAAATAGACCAATCAAATGTAATGCATCTCAGACGGGCATAAAATGATTATCAACACAATGGTATCGCAAATGTAGAAGTTATCATGACTTTGACTGAAGAAGCTGAGACTAAATCACTGGAATAATTATGATCATGTTTCCATTTCATTATTTGAATGATTTGTCCACAAACTATCCTGCTGAGGAGGCAGTACATGTACACACTAAACCACCATAGAATGTTTACATACTTCACAGCAGTCCTTGGTATGTATTCTATATAACGCTATACCCACCAAAGGATTGCCCCAGCACCCTGGATCCTTCAGTATGAGTTTTCAAGAGTGCGGTAAGATGAGAGTGCCACGTACTTGCCACCTGTATTCACAAAACATCATATCATAAAACACATCAAAACTATTTTATTTTAACTGATGTTTTAAAGTTTATACATTCGTCATATAATCAATATAGAACTATTTTGTATTCATTTTTACGGTGACACTTTACCTCATTGTATAATGAACTGGCGATGTCCACCTTTCCTTGCTTGATGAAGACATTGGCCATTAAAAAGTAACCACTACAAGTGACAATGCTATTCAAGCCATACGCATTACTGGCATAGTACACCTGGAAACCAAATAAACATTGTTCAGATACGTAATGCAGCAACAATTAAGGGGTGGGGTGGGTGTGGCACTATCCAAATGGGTTGCGAACATGATGACAAAACTCATCAGAATCTTTAGAGTCGGTTTGACATGGGGGATAGCAGAGCAATTCTTTACTAAACACAGCCTAATTTAACAGACACACAAAAGAGCATATCAATCATCTCATAGTAAGATTGATGATCGACAGAAGCTTTGGGAATACAAGCCAAAACCTGCACTGGAATGAATGGTGAAAGGCATGAGTCCTGCTATGCTTAATCCAAGTGTTGCTTGTTAAACCAGCTCTGTGTTTTTTTAGGCACTGGTTGATTTGACACTCACGTCGTTGGCAAAGTGCAACAGCGCGCCCTCCAGGTTTCCCGTGGCGGTGTAAAGGCCACCGAGATTACGGTGCAGCTGGTGGAGGACAGTGTGACTACAATCAGGTGTCTTCATCACCGTCCATTCCGCCTGAGACATGTATTCCTCTGCCTGGGCCAGACTGCCCAGTCCTGGGGTTAGAAGACAACAGTGGTTTTTTCCTCCCGCGGTACAGTGGAAAGGTCAAGAACTACTGGCCTGTTCTACAGGTCAGTCTCATGTTGCTGGGTCATAGCTCACATTCAGTTTATAAATATAGAGAGAGATTATTAACTCTGCAACATTTATTTGTAAAACATTTCAATTTAAAAATAATTTATATAATATGTCAACACATTTTTCTATATACATTTGCAACAGTAATGTGTCACACAAAGATGGAAAACGTGCACAGTGCCTTGTCATGGCAACATATATTTGTAGAACAGGGCTAGATAGGTGGCTAGCTAGCTTGTTTATTATATCTATTTAGATAGTATCATGTGAACTGAAAGATTGATTTCAATAAAACAAGTTGGTCTTGAGTTAGCTAACATATTTTGTTTTTTACTAATTATCTTCCCACATGCCGCTGCAATGTGCACAGCTCAAGAAAAGTAGCTATTTTCAAGCACTTGTTGAGAAAACATGATGGCAGGCAAGCAGGCTAATATGTCATCATTTGGGGGGGAGTATAATTACACATTTCTGAAGCAATACATTTTTCATAGCCATCTAGCATCATAGTCATCGAGAATCATAGCTATCTAACATCTAGCATCTAGACATCTAGCATCATAGACATCTGGCATAAGCCATCTAACACCTAGACATCTAGACATCTAGCATCATAGACATCTGGCATCAGCCATCTAACACCTAGACACCTAGACATCTAGCATCATAGCCTTCTAACATCTAGCATCTAGACATCGAGCATCATAGTCATCTGGCATCAGCCATCTAACACCTAGACATCTAGCATCATAGCCTTCTAACATCTAGACATCTAGCATCATAGCCTTCTAACATCTAGACATCTAGCATCATAGCCTTCTAACATCTAGACATCTAGCATCATAGCCTTCTAACATCTAGACATCTAGCATCATAGCCATCTAACATCTAGACATTGAGCATCATAGTAATCTAGCATAATAGCCATCTAACATCTAGTCATCTAGCATCATAGTCATCTAGCATCATAGCCATCTAACATCTAGTCATCTAGCATCATAGTCATCTAGCATAATAGCCATCTAACATCTAGTCATCTAGCATCATAGTCATCTAGCATCATAGCCATCTAACATCTAGTCATCTAGCATCATAGTCATCTGGCATCAGCCATCTAACACCTAGACATCTAGCATCATAGCCTTCTAACATCTAGACATCTAGCATCATAGCCTTCTAACATCTAGACATCTAGCATCATAGTCATCTAGCATCATAGCCATCTAACATCTAGTCATCTAGCATCATAGTCATCTGGCATCAGCCATCTAACACCTAGACATCTAGCATCATAGCCTTCTAACATCTAGACATCTAGCATCATAGCCATCTAACATCTAGACATTGAGCATCATAGTCATCTAGCATCATAGCCATCTAACATCTAGTCATCTAGCATCATAGTCATCTAGCATAATAGCCATCTAACATCTAGTCATCTAGCATCATAGTCATCTAGCATCATAGCCATCTAACATCTAGTCATCTAGCATCATAGTCATCTAGCATCATAGCCATCTAACATCTAGTCATCTAGCATCATAGTCATCTAGCATCATAGTCATCTAACATCTAGCATCTAGACATCGAGCATCATAGTCATCTGGCATCAGCCATCTAACACCTAGACATCTAGCATCATAGCCTTCTAACATCTAGACATCTAGCATCATAGCCTTCTAACATCTAGACATCTAGCATCATAGCCTTCTAACACCTAGACATCTAGCATCATAGCCTTCTAACATCTAGACATCTAGCATCATAGCCTTCTAACATCTAGACATCTAGCATCATAGCCATCTAACATCTAGACATTGAGCATCATAGTAATCTAGCATCATAGTAATCTAGCATAATAGCCATCTAACATCTAGTCATCTAGCATCATAGTCATCTAGCATCATAGCCATCTAACATCTAGTCATCTAGCATCATAGTCATCTAGCATCATAGCCATCTAACATCTAGTCATCTAGCATCATAGTCATCTAGCATCATAGCCATCTAACATCTAGCATCTAGCATCATAGTCATCTAGCATCATAGCCATCTAACATCTAGCATCTAGACATCTAACATCTAACATCTAGTCATCTAGCATCATAGTCATCTAGCATCATAGCCATCTAACATCTAGCATCTAGACATCTAACATCTAGCATCTAGACATATAGCATCATTGTCATCTAGCATTATAGTCATCTAGCATCATAGCCATTTAGCTACTTAATGTCCACAGGGGGTAGCAACCTTAGACATCCCCAGTCACTGCTTAGGTGTCTAATATTAAAATCCATCGGTCATTGTATTCACACTAAAGTGAAAAATAGGGGCTTCAGATGGTGACAGTCAACAGTTAAGATGTTTAACTGTTTTTGCACTGTTAAAAAATGTAAAGCCAAAGTAAATCTGGCAGCTATTCTTGTTTATCTAAATAAACAATCATAGTGTAAATGGGCCCTTCATATTCATATTAATATGGTCGTACATATTAGAGGTAAGGCTAAAATGGGGATTCTGCTGTCCTAGCTTCAATGGAAAGCTAATTCCACTATTGGGTGCCAGGACAGATAAGATTTTTGACCAGTACTGGCAGAACAAAGAGTTAGGAGTGGAACAGCCAAGAGACCAGTCATGGCAGAACAAAGAGTTAGGAGTGGAACAGCCAATAGACCAGTCATGGCAGAACAAAGAGTTAGGGGTGGAACAACCAAGAGACCAGTTATGGCAGAACAAAGAGTTAGGGGTGGAACAACCAAGAGACCAGTCATGGCAGAACAAAGAGTTAGGGGTGGAACAGCCATCAAACCAGACATGGCAGAACAATGAGGTAGGAGTGGGACAGCCATTAGACCAGACATGGCAGAACAAAGAGTTAGGGGTGGAACAACCAATAGACCAGT